>OX463831.1:4097654-4370154 GCA_949825045.1 Argyresthia goedartella
AACTTGGAAAAAATATGTGCCAATTATTAAATATGTATATGGAGCATACGGTAATAAATAATTGTTTACCCAACTGTAATCTGCATGATATTATGCAAAAAGTAGATAATTGATGATTAAACGAACTTACTTGTACGTGAAGTTCTATCATAATTATGCGAGGTGCTTCGTTCGAAGAGATCAGGTAGCTGAAATAATAAACCTATTACATATTCATTTGCAGTTTCACCCAGGATTCACCACATAGCACTGTATTTGAGAAAAAATAAAAAAAAAAGGTTATTTTTATTTTTCTGTGAGGTAGGTAGGTCCGCCCTGCCATTGAGACTACCCGTCATTTAGTTTAGAGTAATCAACGTGCAAGTTGATATTTTTAGAATGATTTGGGTAGGGTGGGAGGGACCGACTGATCTCTTCGAACGAAGCACCTCGCATAATTATGATAGAACTTCACGTACAAGTAAGTTCGTTTAATCATCAATTATGCTCATGCTTCGTTCGAAGAGATCAGTTAGCTGAAATAATAAACCTATTACATATTCATTTGTAGATATTGAGAGTTAATTCTGAAAATATCAACGCCAATAGAAGAATTAATTTCTATTTAATCACTCAATCAAAATCATTTTAGCAGTCTATAATTTGTAAATAGATATAACAAATAAAGAACAAAACACATTGTTTTGTACAATCAAATGTAACAGTATCTTACTATTCTTATTCATCTATATCATTATTAATGATAGCTCTTGCTAAGGTTGCCGAGTCGGTCTTATTTATGCTTCTTTGATAAAATTTAAAAAATGTGTCGGAATTGTTTGCTCCAGCCTGCAGTTTTTCTGATTACGTCAATGTTCATGTAACCTAACTGATGGGCCTTAGATGTTGCGGCGTGCCGCGTGCTGTGCGCCGAGAATATGGAAACATCGATCCCACTCTTGAGGAGCGTGCCCTTTATCCAGCGACATAGCGTCTGCGTAGTCGCTGCTTTATGAGGTTTTCTGCATCCTATAAATAGGCTATCAGTTTTTCATAACAATGAAGTCTTATCAATGTAATCAACTAGTGTCTGAGCTGGACAAATTTCTTTTTTCTGTAAAAAGTAGGGTAATACTAATAAAGGTTGAGTGGTTCCTTTCTTTGACGTTTTAATTAAATCTGGTATTTTAATTAGGATTTCATTACATTTTGTTTCAATGTTCTTTATATTAATTTTTGAAAAAGTTTGGACCCGGTGAGCCGTAGCAAGAGCTAACAATGTTATGCATTTTTTCGTCAGTTGATCTAGTACTAACGAATCATTTGGATACCAAGTAGCCAAGTGGGATAAAACGCACGTGGTATCCCACGTTACATTATATTTAGGCATTGGTGGACGTAAACGAAAAACACCTTTAAAAAATCTTATTAGTCTTTCATCCTTGGAGATACTAGGGCCCAAAATCAAGGAAAGTGCTGCTCTGAAACTATTTAGACTACCATATTTACCACCAGCATCGAAACACATAGTTAGAAATCTTAGTAAATCGGGAATTGACGTTGAGTATACGTCAAGAGAATTTTGAACGCAAAAGCCGAACCATTTTTTATAACAAACATTGTATTGTTTCAATGAACTTTCAGCCAGGGAGGCGAGCATTATGTGTTCCGATGTCTCCGGGACGCTTCTTCGTGATAAGGCTCCCCTGATAAAATCCCTGCAGCCAGGGTAAGACGGTTTTGAATGTTGCCGCAACTGGAATGATCAACAACTATATTGTAACTATTTGATTTAAAAGTTATTAATTGCGAAACTAATAGCTTTTTATACAAGGGGTACCAGGGTTGCGTCGGCCATAACGGTACTATTATAATGCCTTTTGCATTATCATTCATGATTTTTTTAAGTGTCTTTAATATAAGTGGAAAAGGCGGAAATGCGTAAAAAATTTGTTGAGACCAGCTGACTGTAAATGCGTTTATTGCAAAGGCGTCTGGGTCTCGATGCCAAGAAATGTATTTTTTGCATTTTTTATTCGTGCGGCTCGCGAATAAATCAATTGATGGTACGCCAAAATTTAAAGTAAGGTAAGAGAACATTTAAAATGTCAAAGACCATTCTATATCGGAATGGTTACGCCTTGATTCTTTATCAGCTAAGTAATTATCTGACGATTTTATATAATATAATAATAATAATAATAATAAATCTTTATTGCAGACCTTAAGTCCATATTACAATAAGTATTACAATACATTACATCATTAAATTAGCATTACATTAATGGACTACCTTATATTAATTATTGTTCACTCTATCAGCACGTCACAGGCGAAGCAGCTATATCTATGTATTTCCTGTACATGTTTGTATAGTAAAACCTGGAATATAGTTGCTTGATAATGGAGTTTCCACACCCGTCAACCCTAGACATGAAGGACGCGATTCTCAGTCTCATGATAGCATTGAACGTGTTCACGCGAGTTTCAGTAAACATCCCTGAAGCGCTGCACGAACGTTTCAGGCCCATCAGGTGCCTGAAGATGTTATTGTACTGAACACGTATCCCATCGTGAGACTTATTCGTATATCTGGTCCAGAGTTGACACATGTAGAAACTCTGACAATATGTTTTAAATAACAATATCTTAACGTCTGGAGAACACTTAGAAAACCTTCTTGCAATCATGTTCCCAACCATGCATAGCGCTCTACGCTGTCTGTATATGTCTTTGTCGTCTTTCCTATCATCTGACATTATATGTCCAAGGTATTTGAAGTCACTTACTATCTGTACACACTGCCCCTTTAGGTAAACAGGCGGGATATTTACCGGACCCTTGCCCGACCTGAACACCATCATTTCGGTCTTTTTTGCGTTGTATACTAAACCATGTGACTGAGCATATCTCTCACATATCTCAACTAACTTTCTAAGGCCTTTGATCGAGGGGCTGAGCAGCACCATATCATCAGCATAACTCAAGTTATTTAGGTATCGGTCACCAAGTTTGAGACCGACCCGGGTGCTGCTCAGCTCCACGATCAAATCATTTACATAAAGGTTAAACAAGTCGGGCGAGGTCAGGCCTCCCTGTCTCACTCCACAAGGCAGTTGGTAAGAGTCAGAGAGAACACCGTTCCAACGTACATTATTTGATTGATTAGTATACCAATATTTAATAAAATTTATAACATTAGATTGTATTTTAGTATTATTCAATTTATGCCAAAGAAAAGAGTGATCTATGGTGTCAAAGGCTCGACTCAAATCCAGATAACATGCGTACAATGTTGTGTTCCTATCATTATAATAATTAACTACTTGTTTAAGAGAAAATATTGCCATGTTAGTATCCATTACATGTATATTATTATAAATATTATTTGACTAAAGGTAAATATTACCTTCCTAGTTATTATAGAAGACAAGTAGCAAATTCGCTGTCCTATTATTTTAATATAACAGCCAAAAATTTGGCTACAAATAATGCCTCTATTGAGCATTATACTGATGTTTCAAACAAAACCTTGGAAGCTTTTCCAAGTCATTTAAAATAGATACAACGACAATAGAGGAAGTCTCTAGCCCGTCAAATAATATTAATAAAGTACATAATAAAAACAGAAAAATTCAATATTGTAAAATAAATGAAAAGTTTACTAATCTGGTCCACCAAAATATTCAAGGTAGTAAATTATTAGAGTTGGAATGGTACATGAACTCTTTTAATATTGATATTTTATGTCTAACAGAACATTGGCTAAAAAGCCATGAGCTCATGTTCAATTTCAGTAACCACCAGGTTGGTAGTTCTTTTTGCAGATCACATGCTGTTCGTGGAGGCTCTCTAATATTTCTAAATAAACACATAAAGTTCAAAAATCGTAATGACATAGTATGTTTTTCAGTTGAAAGCCACATTGAAAACCTTCTTGCAATCATGTTCCCAACCATGCATAGCGCTCTACGCTGTCTGTATATGTCTTTGTCGTCTTTCCTATCATCTGACATTATATGTCCAAGGTATTTGAAGTCACTTACTATCTGTACACACTGCCCCTTTAGGTAAACAGGCGGGATATTTACCGGACCCTTGCCCGACCTGAACACCATCATTTCGGTCTTTTTTGCGTTGTATACTAAACCATGTGACTGAGCATATCTCTCACATATCTCAAATAACTTTCTAAGGCCTTTAATCGAGGGGCTGAGCAGCACCATATCATCAGCATAACTCAAGTTATTTAGGTATCGGTCACCAAGTTTGAGACCGACCCGGGTGCTGCTCAGCTCCACGATCAAATCATTTACATAAAGGTTAAACAAGTCGGGCGAGGTCAGGCCTCCCTGTCTCACTCCACAAGGCAGTTGGTAAGAGTCAGAGAGAACACCGTTCCAACGTACATTATTTGATTGATTAGTATACCAATATTTAATAAAATTTATAACATTAGATTGTATTTTAGTATTATTCAATTTATGCCAAAGAAAAGAGTGATCTATGGTGTCAAAGGCTCGACTCAAATCCAGATAACATGCGTACAATGTTGTGTTCCTATCATTATAATAATTAACTACTTGTTTAAGAGAAAATATTGCCATATCAGTCGAAACTTGAGGTCCAAAGCCAAATTGAGCGTCATCTACATCCAAATGGGGTAGCATTCTCCTCTGAAGCAATGCATATACAAAAATCTTGCGGGACTCGCACCATTGACAAATATCCTTCGTGACCTTGGTTAGGTGTGAAAATTGTATTCCACCCATACGATTGATATAACTAATAGCAGTTGAGTTATCAACACGTAAAAGTATTTGACAATCGTGTAAGTCCCTTGCAAAGACCTTTAAGGCAAAAAGGGCAGCCAAAAGTTCGAGATAATTAATGTGCTGTGTTAACTCCGCCGACGACCACCGGCCACTTGCAGTCTCTGAGCCACAAGCCGCTCCCCACCCCGTAGTTGAGGCGTCAGAAAATATCTCAACCGAATAGGTATCATCCTTGATACGGTTCTCGGGCTTCACTAGGGCCTGTAGCCACCATCTCAGGTCGTTTTGCAGGTGATAAGGGACATTCATGTATCGATTGTAATCATCATGACCTTTTAAGTTAAGATATTTACAACGCTCCAACTTTTTACTATATAGCCAACCGTACTCTACGGCTGGACATGCTGAAACTAACAAACCAACTAGTTTCGCGAAGTCTTTAATTTTGCAGCGTCTTACATTCATAAACAGTATAATTTCCTTGATCAAGCGTTCTTTCTTACTATCTGGCAAAATAATTAGGAATTTTTTAGAGTCTAAAATAAATCCTAGAAATGTGCATGTCATTGAGGGTACTAAGCAACTTTTTTCATAATTTATGATAAACCCTAAAGCTGTGAGGAGTTTAAATGTGATATAAATGTTGTCCATGCAGTCGTCATATGAATGTCCAATCAAAAATAAGTCGTCCAAATATATAGTAGACATGAGGCCCGCTAATCTTAGCAATTTAACCACAGGTTTCATTAGCTTCGTATAGACAAAGGGTGCCGTATTTAAACCAAATGGTAAGACATTAAACTCGTAAATTTTTTCGTCAAATTGAAAACGGAGAAATTTTTTGGAGTCTGGATGGGTTTTGAGCAAAAAATATGCCTCCTTAAGGTCACAGGTTGCCATGTAACAATTTTGAGTCATTAATTTTACTGCAGTGCGCAAATCCTCTATTTTAAAATGGTCAGTCTGTATATGTGTATTTAATATTTTTAAATTTAAAATAAGTCTTTTCTTGCCATTTGGTTTGGGCACAAGGAAATAAATTGGCCCATACAGGGAGGACACTCCGATATAGCACCAATTTTTTAAGGCTATCAATAATTTTATGAAAATCTCTTATTTCGGTTTTTGTCAGTATCGGTGTAGAAGGTACAGTGTTTTGTGACACTTGTTTACAAAATTGTATCTTGTAACCCTCGATCCACGAAAGAATAGTCCTATCTTGTGTTAACAGAGACCATTGTGTAGCAAATGCGGCCAAACGACCAGCGTATTGTACCTCGTCTAGTAGCGGCGGTTCGGCCTCGGCTGAAAGCGCGATGTCTTCGATGAGTTGGCGTGCGGCGGTGGCGGACGGCCCGGCGGGCCCGGCCTCGCTGCCGCAGGCGGGTAGGTCTGGCGGCTCCTCGGCGGCCTCGACTGCCTCCAGTCGGAGGGGGAGCCTTCCAGTTTAAACCACGTGAAGTCGATGGTTGTGGCTGGTTAGTTTTGTTATTTTTATCATAAGCAACTTTTATGTCCGCGCCAGACTTTGACACTGCTTTTGCAGTCTTTAACGTTTCAGCCAAGGTTTCCCCGAAAAGGTATTTGTCTATCTTGGTTTGTATTAGGTGGTCGTTTACGTCTTTTTTTAAAGATGACAGAGCAAAGTATCGTCGTTTTGCCGAGTCAGAGTGCAAGCTGTCACACATCAGTTTCGCCACGTCCATTAGTTGTTTAATGAGAGCCGAATCTTTGTCCTTTTCTTGCATTTTGGTGGTCATGACGTCACTCAAACAAGCTAACGCGGTGGCAAGTTGTTTTTGTCTGTTTTCTATTCCCTTGTCTCGTTTCAAACTTGCTTCTGGTATAGCAACCTATATCTCTGGGTTGAGTATCGGTGGAACCATGCGAGGGCAGTTGGCTGGAATCAGGTGCTTTTTACATAATTCCTTACGAACATCGTTTTCCAATCCATTGATAATGATGTGGTTTAGGCGATTAACCAGGCCAGCGTGAATATCCTTGCCAAAGTCTGTGGTTTGAGTGGGATCATCGCCAAAAATATCCACGACGTCAACATCGGTGGTGATAGTTGCATCGTTGACAGTAACAACGGAAGTGTGAGGGCTGATGTCTTCGCAAGCGATCGGGCCGACTCAGTGTCATGAGGGGGCAGCGACGCAGGAGTAGACGGCTGACGGGCAAGCGGCTGCGCCATGGGAGCGCGCGACGCCGCCGCCGTAGGTGGCTCCAGGAATTGCGCGCGCGCGGGCGGCGGCGACTCATTTGTTGATATTAAATCACGATTGACAGCTGATTTCAACTTTTGTCTAGGAGCGTTACAGTCATCATCCGAGAAGATGTCCGTTGTGTTTTCCGTTGCTGCAATTAAAAGAGAAAGGTTGCAACTCCACTGAATTGAACGTCTTTCCTTAACAAAATGGTAGATGTAACAATTCCAATGAATTGAACGCACCATAGTTACGATGTGAACATACCCTGTACGGTTCGAGTTCGAGTAATAAGTAGGTAGGTATATGTAAACATCCATTGAATTTTACGAACCTTTGTTATCGCGATTCATTTTACTCCTGAAATGTGAAATATATTTTACATACCTTCGTTGCTATGCACAGATAGCGCGGAATACTCTCGAGACAAAGACCTTTGTCGCTTGGCACGATTTAACTTTCTTTCCAGTCGACGAAACTTCTTGCTTAGTTTCTCGATATCCCTATCACGCTTCCTCTTCGGCATTTTTCACAGGATAACTGTTAATCACTTGTCACTACCGGTCAGGAAAGCGTTTATGCGTGCGCAGTGGCGAAGCACTGTAACGTGAATGACGGGTAGTCTCAATGGCAGGGCGGACCTACCTAGCTCACAGAAAAACAAAAATAAAAATAACCTTTTTTTTTCTCTCTCAAATACAGTGCTATGTGGTGAATCCTGGGTGAAACTACAAATGAATATGTAATAGGTTTATTATTTCAGCTAACTGATCTCTTCGAACGAAGCATGAGCATAATGCTACATATAGTGATGACTGTTATTTAATCATATGCCTCGGTAATAGGGGTAATGTGAACAAGTCTGACTTAATTAAATATTTAGACAAGCTCTGTTCTTTAAAAGTAAAACAAATTGTTATGTTCACATTCCCTTACAGCGACAGCCTGCCACAATCAGAAAACAACCTTAGATATAAGCTGAATATGACCTTGCATACTATATCATGCAATAATAATATACATGTAAAATGAAACTCGGTCCGTATCCAGCAAGTGATGTTTATTTTCCGAAGTCACACAGCAGAGAGAGCCTCGTGCCTCGAATCACCCCTTTTTATATCCAATGAACCACAGACAAAGTGACCGAAAGAAAGACTGAACGACTTGTCAAATGTCATGAGTCGAATCTCGGAATCGATCGTTCGATACAGATCCTCAACTATTTTACTGTAATGTTTTAAAATTATGTTCAAAACGCAACTATTTCGAATCGAATCATGACATTCGGCCATCTGATAAAGTGCGTACTCCTGAAGCACTTAAAATATATCGATTAAACGCTTTAAATTACGAAATCACAATGAAATCACAATAACTTATCTAAACTATGATAATAAAAAAATAATTTAAACAAAATCAATGGCCATTTTCTAATTACTTTTATCCTGAAAGCTTATATGTAATTATTAGGGTAGATATATTATCCTGAAATAAATTATGAAGCTGAACTTATCCAATTAACATTTTTATGCATAATTTTATTTGATGACTATTTATTACATTCGTTATTGTATAATGATATTCAACCAACGAAATTAATTGATATCGTAATGAACTTAGTTATTTTATTTATGACATGTATAACAATATACATTCAAGCAACGAAATTAATTGACATTCTTAACCTAATAAACTTAGTTCTTTTATTTATGGCGTGATTGACTCTTATTGACTCTCATAAATGTATACTTATACATATTTGTACATACTTACCTTATCTGTTTACACATACTTATTAAATTTATTTACACTATTTACAGATTAGTTATACACACTATTTACACTTTATATCATAATTCATGACATTCGTTATCTCTAATTAAATATCTATATTATTTAAACAAAAACTTATATATACCTATATAACTTACACATTCGAAGTATTCACTTGTATGTTATAAATTAATTATTGTTTTATAATTATACATAAATTTGCTTTTAAAGTTTGATGTACCGTTTTATAATTTTAGTTAGTGTACCATTAAGACTCATTACCAGTAGTCTCTTTTTCGCTTTCGCTAGAACTGCTACTGCTAGCAACTTCCAAAGCCTTAATATTTATCCAAGGCCTTATTCGATCAACCGCAACAACACTATCATATGGCTTTTTCCTACCTTTAAACCCCGGCACATCCGCTATTCGGTATCTATCGTTTCCTAATACATCTATAATCTTGAAAGGACCAATAAACTTGGACAAGAGCTTCGCACTTTTGCCATTGTTTTGAAACTGGGTTCTTGTAATTTTAACAAGATCCCCGTTCTTGAAAACTGGTGCGGGCTCACGGCCTGTATAATGCAGACGTTTTTGTACTTCTTGGTTCTTTCTAATTGCTTTATCTATATCATCTCTTATATTTTGGATCTTAGAATTGTCTTGAATTTGACACAAGTCAAGATTGTTAAAGAGATGGTCACGCAAGGGAATACCGAACAACGCCTCTGCTGCAGTTTTATTGGTTGTCGAATGAACCGTATTATTAATACCCCATTGTACTTTTCCCAAGCACCTGTCCCAGTCCCGCTCGTCTTTTCCTGTATTATGAGTAGCCAATGCATTTAGAATTGTCTGATTATACCTTTCGGCCTGGCCATTGGCTCGGGGACAAGCGACTGCGTTGAGTACATGTTTAATTCCATAGTTATCACAGAAAAACTTAAACGCCGCCGGTCTGAGATTGTGCCGGCACGTACGCCCGCCACAGATATGCGGAAATATCTCATCACGTACTATGTCTTATGCACGTCATCAATAACATGTACCAACCTACTATATAAGGTAGGGTTTCCTATAATAAATTAGTCTAGTATAGTCTGGTATTTGCGCGCATCTCAAGCCTTTTACTCTACTCCCGAAGATGTTACTCCCCTCATAATTGCCTCTGGCAAAGAGATTATCCTGGCCGGTAAACCAATATCAAGAAATATACTTTCTAGTATCTTAATTGTGGTTTTGGTCTTAGTATTCTTCGCTCCTCTAACAAATACATATTTAGTAAACCCGTCCACGATTGTCAATATGTGACAATTACCAGTTTTACTTTTCACAAACGGTCCTACATGGTCGATGTGGATAGTGTGAAAAGGAATATTTACTTTCTCTATTGGAAACAAGTGACCAGTCTTTTTTCGAGATAAGTTATCCTTACTGTAAGCGCATTCCAAACACGCGTCCACATATTTCCTCAAGCAACGTCGCATTTTAGGGAACCAGTAGAGACTTTTCACTCTTTCCAAGGTTTTCGCAAAACCAGGATGACCTATCTCATCGTGGTTTGCTTTACAAATTTGCCATCTAGCACTTCTTGGAATAACCAGTCTCAGCTCATCGTCATTTTTTCTGTACACTGAATTATTTTTAATAGTATAGTTTTTCTTGATATCTTTAGAGAATTCGTCATTTTCAGGTTTAAGAATTTGAACAATTCGCGATATGTCTGGGTCACCCATTTGAAGAGTTAATAGCCCATTTTCCTTGGAAATATTGTAAACAGCAAGTGCAGAGTTATCATCGCTGTCAGGTGGTTGCTTAGTATTACGGCTCAGGGCGTCAACATGACACATTTGCACACCTGGTCGGTACTGGATATCAAAAGTATAGTCACTAATTTGGAGCCACCACCTGGCTATGCGTGGAATCAGGTCCCGCTTTGTTAAGGTCGTTCTTATTGCACTACAGTCGGTTACTACTTTAAACTTGAGACCCAACAAATATACACGAAACTTTTTTAACGAACACACGACAGCCAATGTTTCAAGCTCATATGAATGTAGATGTTTTTCTTCCGGTGTCGTCTGTCTACTGAAGTAAGCAATTGGTTTCAAGGTTCGTGGATTTTCCTGCCATTGCATTAATATACCGCCTATGCCTAATGAACTAGCGTCAGTATGTAGTTCGGTTTCCAATTTTGGGTTGTACAGTGCCAATATCGGCCTTTCTACTAGTTTTTCCTTTAAGAGGGTAAATGAATTCATTTCAGAATCCTCCCAACGCCAAGAAACATCCTTTTTTAAAAGGTTTGTTAAAGGTCGGGCGATTTCACCAAACCCCTTTACAAACTTTCGGAAGTAACTGGACAAACCCAGGAATTGCCTCACTTCGTGGACATTGCTCGGTGTTGGGAACTCTTAAACGGCAATGATCTTATTCTAACTTGGTTTGATGCCGTCAATGGATATTTCATACCCTAGGTAATTTATTGTTTGATCAAAGAAACGACATTTTGATAATTTTAGGGTTAAACCGCAATGTCTGAGTAGCTGTAGTATCTCTTCTAAACGTTGAAATCCCTGATCTATGTTTTCAGATGGCACAAGAAGGTCGTCAAGGTAAGCTAATGCAAATTCAAACCTTTTGTTCCCAAGCATCTTGTTCATCATGCGTTGAAAAACGGCTGGGGCATTAGCCAATCCGAACGGCATTCGTTTGAATTGGTAATGCCCATCTGGTGTTACAAATCCAGTTAAATGACGACTATCTTTTGCCATCGGAATTTGATAGTAGCCTGAAGCTAGGTCAAGCGTCGTAAAAAAAGCATTACCGCTAAGATTTATCAGTTGATCCTCACTCAGGGGTAGCGGGAATCTATCTTTTACAGATTAACTGTTAAGAGCCCGAAAATCCACGCATAACCGCTGCTCACCGTTTTTTTTTCTAACCATCAAAACCGGGCTTGCGTAATCCGAATTGGACTCTTCTATAATATCATTTTGCATTAATTCGTCTACAATTTGCCTGACTTCTTCACGTTCTGAAAATGACAGCCTATATGGTCTATATATTACTGATTTCGTATCTTCTAGATCAATTTTCATCTCAACTTCACTAACACAACCGATTTCGCTCAGATTGTTAGCAAAGCAATCGCGATATGTCTGCAATAGATTGAATAGTCTGTCAAAGTGTTCCTTCCCCAGTGATTTACCTGCAGCGATATCATTCTTTTTAAGAGGCTCCAAGCTAGATGCATCTTTGGTTATTCTATTGGTGTGATAAACCCTTCGTTCGACAAACGGTACGGATCTTGCTAGTATGACATTAACATTGATTTTAAGAGTTTTCGGGGAAAGGTTTGTGACGACCACGAAACCTCGTCCGTTTTCAATACGATAAGCGCCCTGATGTAAGTGATATTCTCTCCCTGGTTCTCTACTATCATACCCCTCTGTGTAAATATCCCCAGAATATTTACTATCCTCAACATCAATGGGTACAATGCTAGTTTGTACTACCTCTGACGCCTCAAAAGTTATTAGATTAATCTTATTATCCGGCTCTTCGGCCGTTGGAGTGGGATCTTTATAAAATTGCAATTTGTTACTGTCCTTGAGTGTAGTCACAAAAGGCAACTCCGTGAAATTTTGTCCAATCAGAAGGGAGGTTTGCAATAACTCGTCGGGAACGATGAGTATTTCCAGGAAAGTCTCAATATTGTCAATTTTTATGTTAGCCAACGTTTTGTACGATGGCGTGATTATAGAATTACCGAACCCTTTAACTACGGGCAAATTGGCATGGTTTTCTGGTAAGCCTATAACCTGAGCATCGTTTTCTTTCATCAAAGTGCATTCGCTACCAAAGTCTATATAAGCTACTAGATCTACCTCGTTCACCGTAATAGGTTTAAAATATTTGTCATTATGTTTTGTGTTGAGCTCTATTTTTAGTGTCTTTTTCATTGATTTTTCACCGCCGTTTTCTGACCGCATCCGTTTCACGGGTTCTTGCGTACAATTCTCATTATCATGACCTATCCTAGTACATTTTCTACACTTAACCAAAGGTTTAGGACACTTGAAGTAAGGATGTCCCTTCGATTTGCAGTTATAGCAAATCACTGAACCCTCAACAGAATTATCCGACGATTTTAGTGACACCTTACCAAAGGACCTATTCTTGAAGAAATTGTTTCGACTTTTGTCATCCCGTGGAAGCAAATCTGTTTTATTCTGCCGTTGCGAGTTCAGAAAGTTTAAAAGGTCCTCTGGTTCCTCACATTTTAAAGCCTGTGCACTGTTCCGTAATGACATGTCAGTGATACCATGTATTATGCAGTCTACACTCTTTTTACCGGTGATTTGGCATCTATTCAACAGAGTCAATTTATTGTAATAGTAGTTTCTTAAGCTCTCATCACTTTTTGTTATGCGACTAATCATGTCCTCTAGTAGGTCCCCATAGTTCTTCTCACTTGGAAAGGCTTTTTTAGCTTTGCCTGCCATTCATCCCAAGTGAAGACAACTGTAGGGAGTGCTTCGTACCACTGTTTTGCTAATCCTACCAGTTTTTGTAAGGCATAGTGGACAGTTTGAGCTTCGTTCCACCCGTAAATGCCTACGCATTCATTTACTTTTCTCAGCCAAATTTCTATGTTCTGGGCCTTACGCGAAGGGTCGAACTCAGGTACAACGTTGTTGAGCTGATTATTATTAAAGATCTGCTTACTGGACTCACCCCTCCAAGTCGTCAACAAACACAAAACGTCTTCCGCTGATAGGGATGGTGTAGAAGTATCTCTGCGGCGCTGTGATGGTTTACGCCGAGGTGCTGAACTTCGTCTACGCCTAGGTGGCGGGCTGCGGCTCCGTGAGGACTCCGATGACCGGATAATGCTGCACTTCCGCCGTCTTGTACGACTCCTGCCTCGCTTACGGCGCAGCGGTGCTACCTCCTCATCCGAACTCATAACTGTAATAATTGATAGATTTCGCCGTATCAATAAAATTAATCGGTTGTCTCAATAATTAAAACACCCATACTTTATACTTGTTTGATATTATACTTAATTTTGGTATCATTTTTACTAAAAAAAATCTATGATTAAATCCTTTGTTGTGCGAGTGCGCAGTTTATCTCTGGTCAGAATTCACTACGAACCTTAGCCAAACTTCACTAAAATCATCAAATTGATGTTCTATGAGCGATCACAGCTGTTGATATGCCGAATCTAGGCAATGTATAAACGTAATTAGAGCATATAATTCATGTAACAGGTGCCTTATATGAGCAAGCATAGATCCTCGTGTGGCAAACATAGCCAATATACATAATAAGTGCATGTATCGAGCAAGCATAGCTCTTCGTAAGGCAAACATAGCCGATAAACGATAAAGTTACATAATATGAGCAAGCATAGCGTGTGGCAAGCATAGCCGTAATACGTTATTATTGCATAATATGAGCAAGTATAGCTCTTCGTGTGGCAAACATAGCCATAATAAGTTATTATTTCATAATATGAGCAAACATAGCCCTTCGTATGGCAAAAATAGCCGTTACACGTTCTAATTGCATACCTCATATGAGCAAGCATAGCTCTTCGTATGGCAAACATAGCCGTAATACGTTATTATTGCATAATATGAGCAAACATAGCTGTATATCTGGCAAGCATAGCCGATTTAAATAATAGGTGCATAATCGTGAACTAGCATAGCTCTTGAACCAAGGAATTAGCGATATGTACTTTACAAAGCAAAAATAACAGCATATTAAGCAACAATGATCATTTAATATTTTGTTGATCAAGCAAGACATGGCTCTTTACCTATAAAAATACTTCTGTGTTCGTGTAACCGTCAATTCCGATTTAAAAATGTGTATTTAGTTTATTTTTCTTAAATAAATCCATTAAAACCTTTGCAATCGTAAGGTTATTCTTTGAAATCTCAACAGAATGTGGTTCTGTTCAAATTTAAGCATTTAAACTACCAGATATTTTCAAAAATACCCCGAAAAAATAAAAATAAAAAGCAAACTTCAAAAATATTATATTTTATCCGATGATATCGACACCATCATCACATATTTTTCAGATTGTAGTATTGAATGTATATATTAGCTTGAGTGCTTTATGCAAACAATTTAATATTTTTGGAATTGACATTGACGAAAATATCATGTTCAATTATGAACATATTCCAAATCCAGTTACAGTTTGTACAGACGCCATCTTTGAATTCAATCCGAAAATATTACGGGCATCGTAAATGTTTTCGTGATTTTGATCACTGTCGACGAACAATTTACTGTTACTGTTAACGAATCGCGTTAGATTTTCTAAACTGTATCATAACAGTGTATCCATGTGGCCCAAGCACTATTGATCCCATAAATCTGATCGACAAAATATCTAAACATACTTTCTTGATGTTACCTCGTCAAATTGAAACAACTCACATCTGTACAAAGGTACATGACCGAGGTAAAACCAAGTGAAATTTCAAATCGCACAATGATTTAAATATCAAATTCAACAACTCACCTGTAGGTTGTAGGTTGCCACTTCTGAATTAAAATGAAACTCGGTCCGTATCCAGCAAGTGATGTTTATTTTCCGAAGTCACACAGCAGAGAGAGCCTCGTGCCTCGAATCACTCCTTTTTATATCCAATGAACCACAGACAAAGTGACCGAAAGGAAGACTGAACGACTTGTCAAATGTCATGAATCGAATCTCGGAATCGATCGTTCGATACAGATCCTCAACTATTTTACTGTAATGTTTTAAAATTATGTTCAAAACGCAACTATTTCGAATCGAATCATGACACATGTAATGGATACCAACAATTTTGTTAGTATCCATTACATGTATTATTATAAATATTATTTGACTTAAGGTAAATATTACCTTCCTAGTTATTATAAAAGACAAGTAGCAAATTCGCTGTCCTATTATTTTAATATAACAGCCAAAAATTTGGCTACAAATAATGCCTCTATTGAGCATTATACTGATGTTTCAAACAAAACCTTGGAAGCTTTTCCAAGTCATTTAAATTAGATACAACGACAATATAGGAAGTCTCTAGCCCGTCAAATAATATTAATAAAGTACATAATAAAAACAGAAAAATTCAATATTGTAAAATAAATGAAAAGTTTACTAATCTGGTCCACCAAAATATTCAAGGTATTAGCAGTAAATTATTAGAGTTGGAATGGTACATGAACTCTTTTAATATTGATATTTTATGTCTAACAGAACATTGGCTAAAAAGCCATGAGCTCATGTTCAATTTCAGTAACCACCAGGTTGGTAGTTCTTTTTGCAGATCACATGCTGTTCGTGGAGGCTCTCTAATATTTCTAAATAAACACATAAAGTTCAAAAATCGTAATGACATAGTATGTTTATCAGTTGAAAGCCACATTGAAGTAGCATGTGTCGTTGAAAAAGTCATGGATGACATATTATTTAAAGTATCAAAATCTAATAAAACTCTTATGATATGTGGAGACTTCAATGTAAATTTATTAGAAACTTACTCCCTTAGTACGAGACTAACTAACTTATTTAATTCTCACAACTTAAAGCCACTTTTCATGGAACCTACTCGAATAACTGAAACCTCAGCAAATTGTATAGACAATATATTTGCTTATCCAAATGAAAAAAATTTACTTAAAAAAAATATAAGTAATTTAAAGTCAGACCATTTAGGTCAATACATTAGACTAGAAATTCAACTTAAAAAAAGTTCTACAAGAAAGATACAATACATACCTGTGACTGCACATCGGTTTGAAAGGTTTAAATTGAATTGGGATAGCAAACTACCTATCAATTACTCTAATAATAACCCTAATGAGTCATATTGTATTTTTTTTTACAAATTCAGCAATGCGTTCAATGCAGTATTTACTACCAGATCGATTGTGGTCTCAGACAAACTTAACTTTAGTAAGTGGGCCACAGTAGGTATACTTAAAAGTAGACAAAATTTATATGAATTATATAGTGAAAAACAATGGAATCATAGTGAAGAGTTCATGGATAAAGTAAAAAAGTACTCAAAAATATTTGAAAAAGTTTGTCAAATTGCAAAATAAAATTATATCAGATCTAAAAGAAGAAAAAGTGATAACAAAATTAAATCAACTTGGGATATAATAAAAAATGAGTCTGGAAAGTTCAGTATAAAAAACAACGAATATGAATTAAAAATTAATGATATTACTTTCAAAAATGATATTGATGTAGCAATAGCGTTTGATTTTTTTTTACTGACATCCCAATCTCTACTACAAAGTCTTGAGACTCTTCCAAAGTAGTCGCTGAATCTTTGCTAAAAGACTATGTACCTAGATGTGAAAATCAATTCTCGTTTAATTATGTAGATGATAAAGATATTATTAAAGCCTTTAAATCAATAAATGTTAAGAAAACTGCAGACCTCTGGGATATTTCTGTTCATGTTGTGAAGCCCCTAATAAATGTTATTGCACTTGATTTAGCTTTCATATTTAATGCATCTATTGATGCTGGCATGTTTCCTGATTTAATGAAACACAATAAAATAGTACCTTTGTTTAAATAGGGTAGTACATCTGACCCTTCTAACATCAGACCGATATCGGTATTGCCTACATTTAGTAAAGTATTTGAAAAAGTAATTTTAAATCAACTTCTTACACATTTCAACACCAACAACATGCTCCACTGTAAACAATTTGGTTTTACACAAGGCAAATCAACTACTGATGCCGGTATTGAGTTAATATCACATATATATGATGCCTGGGAGGAGTAACATGATATTCTAGGAGTATTTTGCGATTTGTCTAAGGCTTTTGATTGCGTTGACCATGGGACATTGATTAGAAAATTACATCACTATGGAATTAGGGATAACTCTTTAGATCTTCTCTCTTCTTATCTAAATAACAGGATACAGAGAGTTGACATTAATGGAAAACGATCTCCAGGGTCTGTTGTTACTATGGGTGTACCGCAGGGTTCCATACTCGGGCCATTCCTGTTTTTGGTTTATAATAATGATCTGCCACATCTTGTCAGAGATAATCATGAGATTGTACTGTTTGCAGATGACACTTCACTTTTGTTTAAAATGAAACGACGCAGTTTGAACTTTGACGATGTGAATAATGCAATCTCAAAGGTAGTCAATTGGTTTAGTGCTAATAATCTTTTACTGAACAATAACAAAACTAAATGTATTCGGTTTATACTCCCCAATGTTAAACAAGTCTCGGCTAATGTTAATGTTAAAGGTGAAAATTTAGAAATCGTAGATAGCACGGTATTCCTAGGAATCACCTTAGATAATAAGCTTCAGTGGGGCCCACACATAGATAAGCTATCAAAAAAACTCAGTTCCGCAGTTTATGCAGTTAAAAAAATCCGTCTTTTTACGGACGTGGAAACAGCGAGACTAGTTTACTTCAGCTACTTCCATAGCATTATGTCTTACGGCGTACTGCTGTGGGGGAACGCTGCAGACATTAACATAATATTTGTGCTGCAAAAGAGGGCTGTTCGTGCAATCTGCAATGTGGGTCCCAGAGAGTCACTGCGTTGTAAATTTAAGGAAATTAACATTATGACAGTGCCGTGTCAGTATATTTATGAAAACCTAATGTACATCCACAAAAATATTGATAAATTTCCTAAGAATAGCGACAGGCACAATGTCAACACTAGAAATAGGAATAAACTAGCTATACCTTCTACTAGGCTCCATAAGGTTAAAGTATCTTTTAAAGGGCAATGTATTCGCTTTTAAAACAAAATACCGACTGAGTTACAAGAATTGTCTGTAAATAAATCTAAAAATGTTGTTAAAAATCACTTATGTAAAAAAGGTTACTACAAAATATCAGATTATGTAGAAGACAAGAAAGCTTGGGAAGGTGTTTGCTCCAATTCTTTAAAAAATAACGTATAAAGCTGGAGGTTTCTAGTCGCCTCTTTGCCTCCAGCATCTAAAACATTGAGGTGACGGAATTCAAATTGAGTTCTATATTTCCCTGTACCTTATACATGTGTTAGTTTAAGATTTTACAGTCTCCAAATGTTACCTATGTGTTTCTTATGGAAATAAACTCTTTTTGAATTTTTAGTTTTATGTCATGTATATGGAAAAAGTTCGTCCATCACGGGAATCCAGTCTTGGAAATTATTTTTCCTTTTAGCCCAGTAACCTATCTATAATTTCGCTAAGATACTTAAGTGGTTCTGTAGCGCAGCGGATTACTCTCGGACTCGAAACGCAAGTGTTATAAAAGGTTGATGGTTCAAATCCCCTGTCATTTAGTATCAATTGTCATTTTAAATTTTATATGAAACAAACCCATAAACGTAAATCACATTAATTTAGAACGTTTCATTTCGAAGTTCGATAAAAACACGAATAGAAATAATGTCATCATATATCATATTGTAGGTAGAAGTAAATATCTGAGGATTGTAAGGTTTGAGTTTAAATCGATATTTTATTCGAGTTTTTCGATATCGATTCATAACCAAAATGGATCGGTATCGATGGACTCGAGCGATGACTGGATCGGAAGGGGCGGCGGCATTCTGTGTTTGGCGGCGATATTGAGTGGTCGTGTCAACTGTAACGGATCGGTAGACTGAAATAAATATCTTGTGCAGTATATTGGAAGGGAGTTTTAATACAAATCAGAAGCGGTAAGTACATGCCCACATTTTTTAATTGATGACGTGATTTTCAAAAACTTAACCTCTCGTAATTTAAAACTGTAGGTCTTCCTTGATACAGACTATTGCTCTTGGCTTTAACACCATATTCCATTATTTTGATACAGTTTGACGGTTATAGGATATGGAAAAATGATAAATCGGTGGGTCAAATTGGTTTTGATTTTCGAAAACGTTATGTACATCAATATATATTGAATGAGTAATACCCACCCATGCGCAGCGAGCGAAGCCATAGGTCCATGTACCCACCATTTGAATAATGACAGTTTAGTGATCAAAAATATCTGAAAACGTGATATTTCATATCTTTCAAATTTCCAAAAGGTTTTCAAGGACCCTAGTTTGGTTAGACGTTATTTTTGGGACCTGCCAAAGTCAATATCATATTATGGCTCAGATGACGGTGTGTCGTGCATGAAATTTTAACCACTTACAATGTATGTATACCCTTAAATCCGTCAAGGACCCTAAGGTCTCGGAAGGATCAAATTATGGTTTATCGTGGATCCTGTGGGGTTTCATAAAGAGTACCAAAAATGTCATCAAATTTACGCTAGGACGCACCGTTTCCGAGATATGGCAGATTTTACCAATTTTCATTGTTTGAACAAATTCAAACCCATAGTGTTGTTTGTGAGTTCTAGACTATGGAACAAGAGGGAAAGGGAGCACGCCGGCGGTTGGCGACGCCTGGGCCAAACTCAGCCCCACCACGTGACGTTGAAGGCGACAGAAGTTCGACGAGACAAAGTCGTAGCCGTCAACGCAGCGACGTGCATGCGAGCAGCTACAGAGGCTGCACCCACCATCGCAGTCGGAGTCCTGATCGTGTGAGCGAGGGCGGCCGGAGTCTACTGGAGGAAGAACGCGTGTTGGAGCGGGAACGGGACAGAGTAAGACGCTTGGAAGACGAATTATTTCGCGATCGGAGCCGTTTGCGTTCTAGGTCTGGATTTGGAGCGCGCTCACGACACAATCGTGAGATAAGTCGTGTGCGTTCCAAGTCTAGGACACGTGATCGCTCCCGACTTAGTGCAAACGATGACCGAGATTCATCTCCGAGCCAAACAAAGAATCAACGCCCTCGAGCTGACGACCGCGGTGAGCAGCAAGGTCGCCACGAACTTTCCAACGAACCTTGTACTCGGTCTAACCGTAGCTCTGGTAGTCCAGTTTTTTCTACGAAAGACGTTATTAATATTTTGAATTCAATGAAACCTCAGCCATCAACGGTAGCACAGAGTTCAAACAAATTAAATCATAAAAATATTTTTCCTGAGTTTGACCCATCGTCGAAAAATCAACGGATAGACATTTGGCTGCGAAAAGTGAACGAGTGTTCTACAGTTTATGGCTGGGATGATAAGACAGTTGTATACTTCGCGATGCAGAAACTCAAGGGGTTGGCCAAGACTTGGTACGTGGGGTTAAATTACATTCTGTTTAGTTGGTCGGAGTGGCAGGCAAAACTATTGACAGCCTTCCCCTGCGAACAGAATTATGGCCAATCCCTGGAGGATATGTTAAAACGTAAGAGCAGAGCCAATGAACCTATTAAGGTGTACTTTTATGAGAAGATCGCCCTGCTGAACCAATGTGACATCGATGGCAAGCATGCGGTCGATTGTGTTATTCAAGGATGAAGCAGACAAAAAAAGACTTTACGACATCTTACACAAATACAAACACTGTTTCGCTTCTACCTTGAAAGAGTTGGGGTGCACGAACGCGGCCGAAATGTCGATTGAAATTAACAACAAAAGCCTATTGTATATCGCCCTTACCGCTTGTCGCACAAAGAGCGCGAGCAAGTGCGGATCATGGTGGGCGAGATGCTTGAGGCTAACGTTATTAGGGAGTCTACATCAGAATATGCGAGTCCGGTCATTTTGGTTCGTAAAAACGACGGAAAACTGAGATTGTGTATAGACTATAGATTACTCAACTCTGTGACAGTGAAGGAACGGTACCCGATGCCAATAATCGAGGACGAAATCACCCGATTATCTGGACAAGCATATATTATTTCCCTCGACTAGGCATCGGGGTACTATCAGGTCCCTATATCGGACGCTTCAAAGGCCTTGACAGCGTTTGAGACGCCGGACGGTCAATACGAATTCAGTCGTATGCCGTTCGGCCTCGCAAACGCCCCCGCGGTGTTTCAGCGAATGATGCACAAAGTACTGGGTTCTGCGCAATATGGCGAGGCCACCGCGTATATAGATGACGTGCTGATCTATGGTAGGGACAAGGAAGAATGTTTGAGTCGATTGGAGCACGTACTTGAGTTGCTGGAGAAAGTCAAGTTAACGTTAAACTTATCCAAATGCGAGTTTCTAGCAGATAAGGTGGAATATTTGGGCTACGAAATTAGCGCCTCCAGCATAAGGCCGGGAGACAAGAAGATCAATAGTGTCATACAATTCCCACGTCCGATCAACCAGCACTCGGTGCGACAGTTTCTGGGTCTGGTGGGATATTTCCCTAAAATTTATTCGGAATTTTGCGCAAATAGCGCATCCACTGAATAAGTTACTTAAAAAGGATTCGACGTAGTGCTGGTTGGATGAACAGGAAAATGCTTTTAGGGAGTTGAAAGAACGCTTAAATAATCGACCCATTTTAGCTATCTATGATCCAACAGCGGAGACGGAGCTCCATACAGATGCCAGCAAAATCGGTATTGGTGGGATATTGATGCAAAAACCTCTGGCCGGTGGGAAGTTCCGTCCTGTTGCGTTTTATAGTCGTCAGACCACGCCAGAAGAAAAGCATTTCCATGCTTATGAATTAGAAACCCTGGCAGTGATTTGCTCCCTTCAGAAGTTCCGCGTTTATCTGTTAGGCCAGGAGTTTAGGGTGGTAACGGATTGTAGTGCATTACGCAGCACTTTCGTAAAACGTGATATAATACCCCGGGTAGCACCCTGGTGGCTGTTACTACAGGAATTTCAATGTTCCATAGAATATAGGGCAGGCTCTAAGATGACACATGTGGACGCTTTATCACGTAACCCCATACCAGATGAGGAAACCATTGATGTGTTAGGACAGTATCCGATGGTGATGTCAATAAGTAGCCACGGTTGGCTACAAGCTCTGCAACTGGGAGATCCTGAGCTATGCAGAATAAGAGACATTATTTCGTCGGATGTTGATGTCGATGATCTAAAATATATCAGAGACAACTACTTGATTCGAGAAAATCAACTATTTGAAATGATTGACGGGGACGACAACAACATACGGTGGGTGGTTCCTAAGGGGGCGAGATGGCAGTTAGTCGACTAAACCACGATGATATTGGGCATTTTGGCATGGAGAAAACTCTGGAGCGGATAAAAAAGTCCTACTGGTTCCCAAAGATGTCCGATGTAAATGTTTTGTATGTGATTTAATACTACACCGTACCACAAACAAGCTTTCGAATGGTGATGGCAAGAGTGAGGAAACCTCCAATCTCTATGGTTACGGCGATGTGGTAGCCCCATGTCACGCGAAATAGATAATTGAGTAGTTAAGACGATCACCATATAATTATTTGTTTTGGTTTTTATTACCAAGCCAATGTAACTTTATTTTTGTCTAAATAGAAATTAGTTTTGTTTTAACTCAACAATGTATTCTGAACTTGTACAAAAATGAACGGTCAAGAGCAAATCGGACTCGCGCACCAAGGGTTCCGTACACACTTTGTAGAGAGCTATTATGTATGTTGGGTTTTGCCACCGCGGCGGCAATCAAGTAAAACGTATCTCTGTCCCGCTTCTGTTTCAAAATTATATTTTAGTGCAAATATTAAATTAAACAGAACTATATTTATATCAGCTAATAGCTTAAAGTGCAAATAGTAAAAGGTGACATCTGAAGTTTCTCAAAGTGCTGTGAGTGTGTTGCAATCATAAAGAATATAATCTCAGTGCAACAAAATACTATCCGCCACGCGGCACTGCACTTGTTTACGCGCTGATCGTGCGTGAGTCACCACTGCTTCCTTGATCGCCCGAGCCGGTGTGGAACCGGTACCACGGTATCCGAGCGACAAACGATACGCATCGTTTTGCTATCGCTTTGACAACATTGTACAGTGGTAATGGCAATGAATTGTTTTGGTTGTCTTACTGATATACGACCTGAAGATGATGTGATTGGCTGCATGGCTAAAGCCTGTCGCAAAACATTCCACACAGAATGTGCAAACGCGCAGCGTCTTACCAGCGACGAAATAGCAGAGTGGATATGTCCGAACTGTCGCGCTAGTGCTAAAAGGGGAGGTGATTACTCTCATATACCCGTGAGGAGTAGCCCCAATGTCACTGTGAGAAAGAAGCCAAACTCTGCAGTCTCGACACCAAATCCACCCATAGACCCTCCATCGCCAACTCCGTCTGAAAATGGTCTGCAGCTTCTTACTGAAGAAATTCGTCTAATGCGGCAGGAGATGTCTGATATGCAATGCCTTCTAAGCAAACGCCTCGACGATATATCGGAAAGATTCTCGGAATATGATGTTAGACTCGAAGAACTGGAGACGAAAGAAGACGAAAATAGGGTGCTGAGATCAACAGTAAGCCGCCTGCAAGAGCAGTTAAACACTCAGTTGCAAGGCTCCCTGCGGAACGAACTAGAGGTTCTAGGGCTTTCGGAAGAGCCAAATGAAAATCCGTACCATTTGGTGCTAACAACTGCACAAGTTATGGGAGTGGAATTAACTGTAGCCGACTTGGACTATGTTACACGCGTTGGACCGAAACATCGAAAGGATGAAGCGAACCACCGGCAGCAACAACTTCCGCTAGTAATAGCCTTCACTCGTAAAATGAAACGTGACGAGTTCCTCAAGCAGGCAAAGACCCGCCGGTTGCTAACCAGCAAAGACGTGGTGGGAAATGGTCCTACGGACAGAATTTACATAAACGAGCGCTTAACTAGTGAAAATCGAAGGTTGTTTCGGAGTGTCAGAATTATGGCAAAAGAACATGACTTTAAATTGTGCTGGGTCCGCAACAGCACTATCTACGTCAGGAAACGGGAAGGGCGAGACGGTAGTCCAGCACACGCCATCAAATCTGAGGAAGACCGGCTGTGACTGTTCGGTCCCGGCAGCAAATCGTCGTAAATGGTGTACTTTATGGAGTTGCATAATCTGTAACGCTTTTATAGTAACTATAAGTCTAATTAAGTCATGCTTAATGTCATCTACATCATCCATACATATAAACACACAACACTTACATAAGGTAATATACTTACCATCATGCTGTCTCGTCAGCGACTCATGTTTGGCCTTTCATGGTCTGATTGATCCTTATCTTACTTTCCATAACATGATACCATGGTTTCGTTAGAGGTTATTAATGATATTGATAATGCTTTACATATTGAATGCCATACTATCTCTACTCCTGAGGAATGCAAGACCATAATAGGTAATTATCCTCTTAAAATTTTAAACATAAATATCAGGAGTATCCAGAAAAATTTCGATAATTTTCTCGTGATCTTTGAACGCCTGAGTATCAAATTTGATATTGTAATTCTAGGTGAGTGCTGGCTTAATGAGACATCAAATATAAGGCAAATCGATGGGTATACTTCTTACCATACATCAAGATATATTAATAAATCGGGAGGTGTCACTATCTATGTAAAAAACAAATGGGCAGCAAAATCCACAGAGTTGAATCTTGAAGATGCAAATGCTTTGCTAATAGAGGTTGATAACTGTTTTTCAGTTCTTGGAATCTATCGTTCCCCCACTTTTCAAAACCCAAGTACTTTCATTGATTCGTTGGATAAGGCACTAAAACATATCAAACGTAGCTCACGTCTCATCGTTGCCGGTGATATCAATATTGATATTCTCGGTAGTGCTTCAGATGATACTCATGCGTCGAATTACCTTTGCTCTTTAGCTGAAAATGGACTTTTAAGTGCTATTGATAAATCCACTCATGGTAAAACGTGCTTAGATCACATTCATGTTCCTGTGGGAATCCGGGTTGAATCAATTATATGCCACACAGACCTAACGGATCATAGCATGACTATGGCTGGAGTTGACTTTAAAGTTCCCATTAAGAATAAACCCACTAGAACTCAACTGAAAATTAATTACGAATCCCTCATCAAAGAGTTGGAAAATATTGACTGGTCACGTGTCACAACTGAAACTTGTCTAACGAATGCAGTCACTATTTTTACAGACCTTCTTTCTGGAGCAGTTTCCAGCAACTCCCGAATCCTTAAGATAAGTCGTTCTAGGTACACTCTCCAGCCTTGGATGACCCCTGGCCTTATCAGATGCTCTAAGCATAGAGATAGATTGCACGCAGATCATCGCAAATTCCCAGAAGATGAGACCAAAAAAATAGTTTACACCAGGTATAGAAATTTCTATATAGATCTACTAAGAAAACTCAAAGCTGAGCACAATGGAAATGAACTTTATCAAAATAAAAGCTCCCCGAAAAAGTTATGGCCTACGGTTAAACGCGTGACCAACTTAGAAGTAAAAAAACCAGTAGTAGATGCTCTTACAGCCACAAAGCAAACAGCTGCTGAATCCTTAGACTATTGCAACGGTTACTTCTCTTCAATTGGGGAAACTCTTGCAAACGCTACACTGACAGAAATAGGAGCGTCTCAACGATCACTTGCAGCTAAAGTCAATCCTGGTAACTCAATTCCGGTCAATTCATTTTTTATTAGGCCAACTGATCCTCGAGAAGTTGAAAATCTTATTCATAAACTGGATGCTAACAGTTCCCCTGGCTGGGATGGAATAACAAATAAGATACTCAAAGCAGCCAATCATATCTTGTCGGTGCCAGAGCGGGGCCAGATACTGAGGTTAAAAATTGCAGCCAACTGCAATTTTTAACCTCAGTATCTCAATAGGTTGCTTCCCGGATGCATGGAAAACCGCAGCCGTCATTCCAATACACAAAGGTGGTCCTACGGATGAACCTGAATACTACAGGCCTATTTCTCTGCTTGGGGTCTTTTCAAGGCTGTTAGAACGGATAGTCAATAGGCGGCTTACTGATTTCCTGGACTCATATAATCTTCTATCGAATTGCCAGTTTGGTTTCCGCCAAAGAAAATCCACAGAGGATGCAGTGGGCCTTCTAACGGATACTGTAGTTTCCCATCTTGATGCGGGTCGAGCCTGTGTCGGAGTCTTTATTGATCTTGCAAAGGCATTCGACACTGTCTCGATCCCTATCCTTCTAAGAAAGCTGGAATTTTTTGGCATACGCGGGACTGCACTAGACTGGTTCACCTCCTACCTAACAAACAGGAATCAATGTGTCAAAATAGGAAACTATGTAAGTAGCGTAAAACCTGTATCTTTCGGTGTCCCTCAGGGCAGCGTATTGGGGCCAACTTTATTTAATATGTACATTAATGCCATAACCTCGATACCCTTGCAAAACTCTGACATAATTTGTTACGCTGATGACACAGCAGTAATTTTTCATGGGATCACATGGCGCGAAGCACAAAACAATGCGGAAAAAGGCTTAGCGTCGATTGAAATATGGCTTAAAGAAAATTTGCTCACTCTCAATACATCTAAGACACATTGTTTGCTCTTCCATAAAACAGCCGCGTCGGCCCCTCCGTCGCAGCTTAATATTAGATTTCACACCAGCTCTTGCATAGAAGCCTGTGACGCAATCACAGACGAATGTGCGTGCCAGCAGGTGAGTAAAGTGAACTCGCTCAAATATTTGGGTGTAACTATTGATAATAACCTCTCCTTTAAAGGCCATATCTCAGTTGTGTCCAGTCACACACGCAAACTAATATACACAATGAGGCTGCTTCGAGAAGCTACTAATGACGGTTCTTTGCTGAGACTGGTCTACATGGCACTCTGTCAATCGATCCTTAATTATTGTATACTGGCCTGGGGGGTGCTAACAAAAGTACCCTTATCACTCTCGAAAGAGCTCAGAGATCTGTTCTCAAAGTGGCCCTGGGAAAGCCTCGTCACTACCCTACAACATCTCTGTTTAATGACACGCAAGTGCTAAGTGTTCGAAGATTTTTTATGTTAAGAGCAGCCACTGTGACGCATAGAGAGCTCATCAACTCGCCTGCTTACAGTAACATTCTAAACAAAAGATTTTTTAAATTGCCTGTACCAACCGTTTCCACAGTATTCGCTAAGAGATTTCGATCGTTTCTGTTCCCGTATATATATAACAAATTAAACAAAATTAATAATAATGCAACCTTAAGTCTACATCAAGCAAAGTCCGTACTGTATAAAACTTTATTAACACTTACTTACGAAGAATCTGAAAATTTAATGAGGATAATGACATGAACTTAACCAACACACACACACGCACACACACGCACACACACACGCACACACACACACACATACACACACATAAGAGAACGGTTGATTTAATTAAACTTAATATAAAAGAGAACGATTGATTTGATTATATGTTATCCATCAAACTTTAAAATGTTAAAATTTCTGATTATATTAATGGAATTAAGCATAATAATGAAATAATATTATTTTAATCTGCATGTTCATTATTATTATTTTTATTGTCTTCATATTATTTTTTAGGTATTTAAACATTATGATTTGATTGCCGCATACATAATTGGAATTTCTGTATTTCAGGTCCTCACGATACAGGCCTAGCCTAGTGTGAGGATCATTGTAATAATTTTATGTAAAATGTATTCATTGGCGAATAAATAAATTTTTAATTTTATTTTTTTTTAAATTTTTTATGTATGTCATGTATATGGAAAAAGTTCGTCCATCACGGGAATCCAGTCTTGGAATTTATTTCTCCTTTTAGCCCAGTAACCTATCTATAATTTCGCTAAGATTCTTAAGTGGTTCTGTGGCGCAGCGGATTACTCTCGGACTCGAAACGCAAGTGTTATAAAAGGTTCATGGTTCAAATCCCCTGTCATTTAGTATCAATTGTCATTTTAAATTTTATATGAAACAAACCCATAAACGTAAATCACATTAATTTAGAACGTTTCATTTCGAAGGTCGATAAAAACACGAATAGAAATGTCATCATATATCATATTGAAGGTAGAAGTAAATATCTGAGGATTGTAAGGTTTGATTTTAAATCGATATTTTATTCGAGTTTTTCGATATCAATTCTCAAAATGGATCGGTATCGATGGACTCGAGCGATGACTGGAACGGAAGGGGCGGCGAGTGGCGGCATTCTGTGTTTGGCGGCGATATTGAGTGGTCGTGTCAACTGTAACGGATCGGTAGACTGAAATAAATATCTTGTGCAGTATATTGGAAGGGAGTTTTACTACAAACCAGAAGCGATAAGTACATGCCCACATTTTTGAATTGATGACGTGATTTTCAAAAACTTAACCTCTCGTAATTTCAAACTGTAGGTCTTCCTTGATACAGACTATTGCTCTTGGCTTTAACACCATATTCCATTATTTTGATACAGTTTGACGGTTATAGGATAGGGAAAAATGATAAATCAGTGGGTCAAATTGGTTTTGATTTTCGAAAACGTTATGTACATCAATATATATTGAATGAGTAATACCCACCCATGCGCAGCGAGCGAAGCCATAGGTCCATGTACCCACCATTTGAATAATGACAGTTTAGTGATCAAAAATATCTGAAAACGTGATATTACATATCTGTCAAATTTCCAAAAGGTTTTCAAGGACCCTAGTTTGGTTAGACGTTATTTTTGGGACCTGCCAAAGTCAAAATCATATTATGACTCAGATGAGGGTGTGTCGTGCATGAAATTTTAACCACTTACAATGTATGTATACCCTTAAATCCGTCAAGGACCCTAAGGTCTCGGAAGGATCAAATTATGGTTTGTCATGGATCCTGTGGGATTTCATAAAGGGTACCAAAAATGTCATCAAATTCACGCTAGGACGCACCGTTTCCGAGATATGGCCGATTTTACCAATTTTCGTTGTTTGAACAAATTCAAACCCATAGTGTTGTTTGTGAGTTCTAGACTATGGAACAAGAGGGAAAGGGAGCACGCCGGAGGTTGGCGACGCCTGGGCCAAGCTCAGCCCCACCACGTGACGCTGAAGGCGACAGAAGTTCGACGAGACAAAGTCGTAGCCGTCAACGCAGCGACGTGCACGCGAGCAGCTACAGAGGGACGCACCCACCATCGCAGTCGGAGTCCTGATCGTGTGAGCGAGGGCGGCCGGAGTCTACTGGAGAAAGGACGCGTGTTGGAGCGGGAACGGGACAGAATAAGACGCTTGGAAGACGAATTAGATCGCGAGCGGAGCCGTAGATTGTTTACTTCTGCAGCACTTAAAACTATTTATTTTGGAAAAACAATATCAGAAGCCGTTGAGACGATGTTTGCGCGTCGGCCGCGGTCCGATTCCTCGGCAAACTCTCAAATTAGTTACACGTAGAGGGCGCCAAAAGTTTGTAGACAGAGTAGGCAAGCAAATAGTATCTATCGTTCATCTGAGGTGACTTTCAAAGGAATAACAGAGTAAAATTAAGTAAACCCAAGGAGGATGGCGAAAACATACCCTGGCCCGGCGCGAAAGTTTTATATATCATATTTTAGAATACAATAGTTATAATAATTATCAGTTTTTATAATTAGTAAAATCAGTAGCTAAAATGTTTTTTTTTTTGAGAATTATAGTTTCTTTTGAATATATTCGACATTGCTTGCCTATTTGACGCTATAACCGATGGCTTATGAAACTAAAAGATTGCTTGCAATTGGCGTGTAATGCATCATTGTCATGAAACACAGCTATACCAACTCCTACTAGTAGTACCCACCCTTTTTTGGGAAAAGAATATGTTCTCGAACATATTTTATTGGAAACAATAATTATGCATAACACAAATCAAACGCATACCTATATTATGTTTATTTGTATTATTTTGACACCGCATGCATATTTACCTACTAGGTAGACATTTAAACATTCGCTCATACCATAGTATGTTTAAGAAATAGTAAGTACACAATTCGAATGATAACTACCTGTTCGATTCCAAATCGATATTCGATCGATGGTTTCGGAACGGCCATTTTGAATTTGACGTTGCTGCCAACCTTGCAGTTTTTGACAACTGACAGACGAAAGCCCTCGCAATGTAAACGCGCTTTGGTTAGGGTATTGAAATTAAATCGCAGTCCATCTGGAATGTATTCCAGGTTCCCTCAGGATTGTCTATATAGCTGAGTGTGTTGTGGTTCCCCGAACCAGATAAAGTTCGCATTTACGTGGCCGATTGGTTTATTACCACGTAACATAACCTGTGTTGGAACACTGTGCTGATCGAGGCTGGCCCGCCAGTCACACAGGAGGTTGGCTGAAGAACCTGTCTACCAAGAAGAGCCTAGGGTGCACCCGGGCCTTGCAGAGAGACAGGAGGTTGACGGGACCGAAGCACAGACCAGGTTAGATCGAACCCAATCATTTTAGCTCGGTGAATCGCCGACGTTCACACTTCTTGGCAACTGATCGCTACGCTACCTCGTAGCTGATGGGCCCCTACGAGGTCATTAGGTGCCGAGAAGCCTGAACACTACCTACTCTTGCTCAAACGGTTTGGATTGTCGCTTAGCGCCGCCATTTCGTTGTTGCGCGCAAATCACAAGCAAGTTAGAATATTCATCCCGCGACCGCCCGGGCTCGATCCGCTGAAACTCGGCAATGCGTGTGGCGGTGTGTGCTTATGCGGAACGCAATGTGGCTGTTTCTGTCCAGCCGCGCTCGCTTTTTTGTTTGAAATGAACCTGGCGTGCTTATACGCTGTCGCGCTTCCGCTCCCAATGCTGTGGTTCACTCGGCTATAAAATAAGAAATAATTTTAGTAGATTTGGAAAACCATAAAATAATAAATACAAAATACGTTTATGATCCATATGTCCGGGCGGAGAATTATTATCAACATAATCGTGTCAGATAATAAATCAGTTCTCCTTACAGGGTTATATTATCGCACTGTACTTGTATGGACATATTGTTTGTGTATATGTATAAATCATTGTTAAACCATAGATAGGCATATTATGTAACTACATAATGATTATATGTATAATTATTGTTTCCAATAAAATATATACGAAAAACTGTTTTTTTTTTCTTTAAAATTGGTGGGTAATCTCCTAGTAGGAGTTGGTATGGTTGTGTTTCATGACAATGATTTTTTGTACGACAATTGCAAGCAATCTAACAGTCTCTCAATCCATCACTATAGCGTCAAAGACGCGGTGTCGAACAAATTCATAAGAAACTACAATTGTCAAAAAAAATGTTAGTCGCTGAATTTATAAATTATTAAAACTGATCAGTATTATAACTATTGTATTCTAATAATTTACATACAGATGTTCCGCGTCGGGCCTGGTTTTTTTTTGTGTGGACTTTGGCCATTCTCCTTTATGCAAAGAATTTCGTTATTCAGAGAAATGAATTGTCAATTTCTGTTACAGCTCATAAATTAGAAAAATAAGTAGTTCCAAATTTGTTATTAGATGTAATGACCATCTTTTTTCAACAACGGGTGAGACATATTTTTTCAACTGACTTTAAAAAGGAGGAGGTTCTCAATTCGACTATTTTTTAATGATTATTACCCGCTTATTTCGTCAATTGTGAATAGATTCTTATTTTTAATAACTTTTTGTGTGTTATTTGTATTGTACCATATGGTGGCATTCTCTAATTGATTTAGAGTGTATAGTTATAAGGTGTATGTCCACAGGGCGACCATATTAAATATTTTTTAGGATTTAATTGTTTTAGTGGTTGCCTTTGTTTTGACAACTTAGTTTTCATTTCTGTGCCCAGCGCTGACGGGCAAGTGCTGGTCTCTGGCTATACTTAGTTCGGTAGTGAAGTATAAGACCAGAATCTATTAAATCGGTAAACATGGCACCTTCGCCCGTGACGGTACTGCGGCATGGTGTCCGTGAGGAAATGAGATGGCTCGCCCATATCATAAGTATGTGGAGCGACCAGATATGGATGATGTCCTGCTCAAGCGTGTGGAGGACGCAATGACACGCGTCGGGAAGGTGTGTCGGCTGGCTGCGGAGGCTGAAGCTCTCGGGCTTACTGATGAAGCCTCGGTGGCTGCAGTGAAACAGCTCTGCGCGGATGCTGACCAAGCGATGGAATGCTTGGGTGACATCGAGCGTCGCGCGGAGAAAATTAAGCGGTCACGAAGGAATGACCGTGGGGAGTAACGGAGACCCACCCCCGAAGGGTGTTGTTGGACGGCTGCCACACCTGGAGATTCCGGCCTTCAGTGGGGCAATTGATGAGTGGCCGGCCTTCATCAATTTATTTGATAGCTTGGTCCACGGTCGGGACGACCTGGACAACGCCTGCAAGTTGGCCCAACTATTGATGGCTCTGCGGGGTGAACCGAAGGAGTTGGTCGGTCACCTAACGGTCACGGCGGGCAATTATGAGATAGCCAGGTCCATATTGTTTGACCGCTACCAACACAAACGGCGGTTGGTTGATGCGCAGCTGGGGAAGCTATTTAGCATCCCTAAAGTAACCCGGGATGTTGACATCCTAGTACAGGTGCTCAACCCTGTGCTGGTGGCCACGAAGGCCCTTCAGAACCTTGATCTTCCGGTAGACCAATGGTCATACATTGTTTTGTATATGGTTTTATCACGGTTGCCTGCAGCTGTTCAAAGTCGGTTTGAACAGCTGCATGGGGGCAGTAGCACGGAACTGCCCACGCTCGTCCAATTGACGGATTTTTTGGAGGGTGAATGCAGGCGATGTGACATACCACACGGAGGCCAGTGTGCAGCGCCAACCCGCGCGGATGCGGGAGGGGCCGCGCCCCCCGCCCCCACGGGGGGGTGGGCGGTCGAAAAAATTTGGCGTTTTGAATGCCGCGCCGTCGGGTGACGGCTGTGTGCACTGCGACAGTGCCGGTCATGAAGTGACTAGTTGCGCCAGGGAGGCGAACAGGGAGGCGAACAGGGAGGCGAACAGGGAGGCGAACAGTCGGATGTCGCCCCCATTCCTAGAGCGCCCCAGGTTGGATCCGCTCTCCTCCATCCATCCACGGTGGCCACCGGGCACACCGTACACCGTCCGGTATGGTCGGATACCGGGACAGCGAGGGGCCTATTATGCGGGTTGGGACCCCTTGATGTACATACGGTCTGATATGCCACCGGCATATCAGCAGCCGAGTTACTCCACGGCCGACGGAGGTCTCAGCGGGTTCGGATCCCGCGGAGGTTCCCGCTAGGGACACGCCGCCCACTTACAGGGTGCCGCCACTCCACAGACGGTCATGGTCCCCACCGCCTCTGTGATAGCGTGGAGTTCGGACGGCAAATCTTGTGTGGCACGAGTACTATTGGACTCGGGGGCCCAGGGGTGCTTAGTCTCGTGCAACCTTGTAAGACGGTTGGGCATTTCGGTAAGGGAGTATCCACATTCCATTCGGGGAATTGGGAACACGGAAGTCGGTTCCGTTAAGGGAGTATGTCGGATTACTCTCTCGTCACGGGTGGATTCATCGGTGAATGTGACGGTCACGGCATTAGTCATGCCTAATGTGATGGGCTCACACCCTCACGTACGGTTGTCGCCCTCGGTGGTACAGTTGGTCGCTCGGTTGTCACTGGCTGACCCGGAGTTCGATATTCCGGGACCAGTAGACATTTTATTGGGTGTCGATGCCTTGGGATACCTGTTAGTGCCAGGTGTCCACGTGTTGCAGGCGACTGGTCTGGTTTCGGTCAACACCAGACTGGGCCATGCGGTAATGGGTCCGGTCATGCCGGCTGCCCCACGCCTAGCGACTCGTAGTCCCTTATTCGGTTCTGTACTCTCGGAGGTGATACAGAAGTTTTGGGAGGTGGAGGAACCACCTACGGTCCGCCGGTTGGACCCGGTTGAAGAAGAGTGTGAACAGTTTTATCGGAACAATACTGGTCGCCTTCGGTCAGGTCCATTTCTCACACGTCTTCCATTCCGGAGTGATCGCCCACCGCTGGGCAGTTCACACCATGCAGCCGAGACGCGGCTTCTGTCGATGGAACGACGCATGAAGCGTGACGGGATTTTCCGGCAGAAGTACGTCGACTTCATGCGGGAATACGAGTCGCTCGGCCACATGTCGGTTTCGGGTATCGACTGGAAGCGTGAAGACCACTGCTTCCTGCCCCATCACGCGGTCTTGAGGACCGCGGAGGGCAAAATACGGGTAGTGTTCGATGGATCGGCATCAACATCTAACGGCATGAACCTGAACCAGTGTTTGCATTCAGGGCCGAAGTTGAACCATGACATCGCGGATGTTATCACACGGTTCCGTCGACACAATGTTGTGTTTGTAGCTGACATCCGGATGATGTTTAGACAGACGGTCATTCACCCTGACGATAGACGGTATCAGCTGATACTGTGGCGAGAGAGCCCAGATCAGCCCATCAAGGTGTACGAGCTGAACACCAACACGTACGGGCTACGGTCTAGTCCTTATTTGGCGATTCGCACTCTGCGGGAGTTAGCGGATCGAGAACGGTTAAATTTCCCTAGAGGAGCAGCAATCCTGGAGCAGGATCTCTACGTGGACGATATCTGTACCGGTGCAGATTCCGTAGAGGAGGCGCTCGCTCGTCGGGACGAGCTAGTTGAGCTCCTACGGGGTGGAGGTTACGAGCTCCGGAAATGGATGTCGAACTCTCCAGAGTTACTGTCTGGTCTTCCGGATGACTACCAGCAGGATCCCCAATTTTTGAAAACTTGGAAAATCCAAATATGTTGTCGGTATTAGGCGTCCAGTACCAGCCGGTGTCAGACATGTTTTCGTATCGGGTCGAGTTGGACTCCCCGAAGGTCTGGACGAAACGGAACGTCCTTTCAACGGTGGCTAGGACATTTGATCCAATCGGGTGGATCACCCAGTAACATTTCAGCTCAAGTGTTTTATGCAGCAATTGTGGTCTGCTGAGCTGAAATGGGACGACCCAATCGGCGGGTCATTGAGCTCAGAGTGGGACTCGTTCTTTTCGACCCTCCCTGGCATCAATCGGATTTCACTGCCACGGAGGTTGGTCCCCACCAAACGATACACCGCCACCCTGCATGGGTTTTGCGATGCCTCGGAGAAGGGCTACGGAGCTGCGGTATATCTGCGTACGGTCGACTCCTCGAGGGAGGTTGATGTGCGGTTGGTCATGGCCAAGAGCAAGGTTGCGCCGTTGCGCACTCGCCTGACCATTCCCAAATTAGAGCTTTCGGGAGCGGCTCTCCTGACTCGTCTGCTCAACCACACGATGACGGTTCTTCGTTGGTCAATAGCGTTAGAAGATACGGTCTACGCTTGGACGGACAGCCAGATCGTGTTATGCTGGCTGAAGGCTTCAGTTCACAAGCTGGAGATTTTTGTGGCGAATCGGGTTTCGCAGATTCTGAATTCGGAGGTTCCCTTAATCTGGAGACATGTTCCAGGGGAAATGAACCCAGCAGACTGTGCGTCTCGTGGGTGTCACGCTCCGGAGTTGGTTGGACATCCCTTGTGGTGGGGTCCAAAATGGTTGACTCAAGCCGAATCGAATTGGCCAATGAGTCCACGCGTTACCTCGGTGAACGGCGCCTTGACAGTCGGTGTCTGTACGACGCAACCAGAGCCGGAAGAGGAGTTCAGCCTGCTGGAACGGTACAGCTCGCTCGACAAGCTGGTCAATGTGACCGCCTGGATCTTCCGATTTGCGCGGAATTGTCTTAATTCTGAGGCGCAACGGGTGCGGACACAGGTCCTGACACCACGGGAACGGAACCATGCGTTGTTCGCATTGGTACGGAACGTGCAGACGGTGCACTTTAAGTCCGAACTGGACATTCTGAGACGCGGACGCGTCCAACTGAAGGGAGCTGTGGCTCGGCTCAACCCGTTTATTGACCCTCAAGGATTGCTGAGGGTAGGAGGTCGGCTGCGGAATGCCAACCTGCCTTATGCGGCTCGCCACCCATTGTTACTCCCTAGGAAAGGGAAGTTGGTCGAAATGTTGATACAGGATCGACACATTCGGAATGGGCATATCGGATGCCACGCCTTGATGGCGTTTCTCCAGCGCGAGTTCTGGATTCTATCGGGAAGACGCTTAGTGCGTAGCGTCGTATTTCGGTGCCTGCCTTGTTATCGGGCCAAGGCGGCTACGATGCAGCCCCAGATGGGCGATTTGCCCTCGGATAGGGTTAACGAAATCCGGCCCTTTGCGGGTGTCGGAACGGATTTCGCGGGACCATTCATGGTCAAGTCTTCACAGCTACGGAACGCCAGATTAGTGAAGGCATACCTGTGCATCTTCGTGTGCTTGGCCACGAAGGCAGTCCACTTGGAGGTGGTCAGTGACCTCACTACAGAGGCATTTATCGCATGTCTAGATCGGTTCGTCTCACGAAGGGCTCTCCCGACATTAATCCGTTCGGACAAGGCACAAATTTTGTCGGAGCCAGGCGATATCTGCAGGAGGTCACTCAATTCCTGAACGGTAACCAGGACGTCATCGGTACGGCTTGCTCCCGACGAGGGATTGAATGGGTTTTCAGTCCGCCGGGATGTCCTCATTGGGGAGGAATTTTTGAGGCTGCGGTTAAATCGGCTAAGTCGCACCTGACCAGGATCATCGGTGAGACCTCTCTACGCTTTGAAGAGCTTGCGACGCTGTTCTGTAAAATTGAAATGACACTGAACTCGCGTCCGTTGTGCCCGCTCAGTTCGGATCCAAATGATTTGGAAGCGTTGACGCCGGGTCACTTCCTGATAGGTCAGCCCCTTAACGCCCTGCCAGAATACCCATTCGGTGATGTTAAGTTAAGTCGGTTAACTAGGTGGCAGATGTTGCAGCAGATGGCTCAAGATTTTTGGAAACGGTGGTCCCTTGAGTACTTGCCCATCTTGCAGCAGCGCCTTAAGTGGACTGACCGGACGAGCCCCCCTCAAGTCGGTGATTTGGTGCCGATTAAGGATGCGAACCTGCCATCATTGAGATGGAGACGAGGACGGATCGTCAAATTGTACACGGGTCGGGATGGCACGCCTCGATCAGCAGAAGTCAAGGTGGGGGACTCGGTCCTCAAGAGAGCGGTCGCAACACTTTCTCGCCTTCCTATTGATTAGGGACAGGTTCGGGCCTGTCCGGGCGGGTGACTGTTTAATATTTATGCTTCGGAACGCACCTTTTTTCGTTGCGCGACTCGGACCGCGAGTGATCGGAACGGAACTAGCAGCTGTCACTTGTATAGAAACGTGATGACGAGTTAGAGGTTACTTTTTTGCACATGGCATTCGGGCCTTGGCTGTATTTTTATTAGTAATAATTGTCTAACACAGGTGTCGGGCCTGGTCGGAGTGTTAATTTGTAATAATCATCACGGAACAATCGTCCAATCGTCGGGAAATAAGTAGATTCACGTCATCGGAGTGAGTGCTTCGTGTTGTGAAGGAACGAAGTGATTCGGGGATCTATTCGTCGCATTCGGACAGCGACCCTTCGTGTCGGCAAGCAACACGACGAGAGTAAAATTCGACTCCTCTCCCCCCACCCTTGTGCTCCTCATCCCGTGTTCCTGCCTCGAATTGAGCTTTCGAATTCCGGTCCACGGCGTCAAAGGTCAGTACTCCTGGTGAAAACCAACCCTACCAAGATTCCGCGCCCTGTCGGTTGAGGCGTGGAATTTAATCAGTCTTTATAATTGCCTACCTAATCTGTAGGGCTAGGGAGTTCAAGTATAGGCCGTGATCGTCTAGTGGTTAGGACCTTACAGTACCTACCAAACGCCTTTACCACTTTGACTAGGTACCTATCTAATCTAATAACATATCATGATTTTACCTCCGGAATGGTGAGGCGACGCGCTACTACTAGTTCGCAATTTTTTGGAAACGAGATTTTTCAATTATTTTTATTTTTATTTTACGACTAGGGCCGGTATACAGTGTCGAAATCAATAGTGCTGTTAATTACAAATCGCCTCCCTGCGGCTGTAAAACCAATTAAATGTTACGGTGTACCCTAACATCGCCATCTACAATAATTATGTAGGCAATCTAACGTAACTAGCATAATTATTTATTTACCCGCGTTGCGAAATGAAGCTTATTTATCTTTATTTATAATAATATGTATATGTCGCAGTTAGTTGGTTAAATCAGACACTTAACTAACTCTCTAGACCGTTAATTAAATACCGACTTTTAACCAAGTCACTAAAATTCCGTCAGACGCATGTCTGACGGAATTTTAGTGAACTCGTTATAGTAGTTTATGTGACTGCTAAATAATGGAGGGCATTAATACTCGAGAGTGGGTTTATGAAACGAGCCGAAGGCGAGATTCATAATAATATCACTCGAGAGTTTTAATGCCTAATTATGTACAGTTACATACACTAGTTTATCTACACACATATCATAAGCTCTCTTTGATGTGTTCAGGAACCGCATGTTTGACCAGCATTGAGGCTCTGCAGTTATTTAGCTTGTTCTGTAGTACCGACTTCACCAACAACTAGGGGCAGCACGCAGGCGGGCGTAGGCGTTCGAAATTTGAATGTCATAATGTGTAGAAAAATTACACATAATGGTCATAATGTGTAATTTTTCAGATAAGAAATGAGTTTTTTTTAAGTAGAACATTATGCTGATCGTAACGTGCGGTTTTTGTACGCAGTAAAGAGGGTTTATGATAAGTGTGTAGATAAAACTTTTAACGCATTTTAGAAACTCGTTAAACGTTTCGTTGATTCACTTGAGTGAACGAAACGTTTAACGAGTTGTTTAAACGTTCCTAGGCAGACATTTTTTATTTTTTTTTATAAGTTTATGTTTTAAGTATTATTTGTTATTCTTACATGTTCAACCTAACACGGAGGATAAAGGGGGCTTCGCTTCGCTCACCCCCTTTACCCATCACCTAAGCTGCCGCAATGTTTTGCCCTGATATAAGCTATGCAAATAAGCTGTTGTCGTGACGCCATCTTGTTTTCCAACACGCCGGCTTTCGGTAAGACATATTGTTAAACGTTTTCGACGATGCTTTATTTAAATCAAAATGCTAGTGACTTGGTTAAACGTCGGTATTTAATTAACGGTCTAGAGAGTAAGTTAAGTGTCTGCTTTAACCAACCAACTGCGACATATACATATTATTATAAATAAAGATAAAGAAGCTTCATTTCGCAACGCGGGTAAATAATTAAGTATGCTAGTTACGTTAGATTGCCTACATAATTATTGTAGATGGCGATGTTAGGGTAGGTACCTATATCGACAATTCAGTTTAATTAAGTTGTGACATTGGTTGTGTTTAAACTATTCATACTCCTACGGCCTTACTAATAAAAGAAGTTATTGCAGTGTTACTTATACAATGTTTTGTCTTTCTTTGACATTTGAATATAATTATTACAGGCCCCAGATCATTTGTCGGTTCACCATAGAATTTTGTTCAAGTTTGAAGAAATCGCCTTGAACATAATTCACCTTTACCTAGTTTTAAGACCTGGAGATGCGGCCTGCAGAGAAGATGATCTTTGCAATTAGTGTTAATAATAAAATTCAGTGTACAGTAACGAATAAGTGCAGTTTTATCTATATGACGTAAAAATCCTAGGCTGTCAATATATGTTATTTAAATGAATTTTTATCACACCTGCTCTGAAAATACATACTAATTATACCAATTAGAGGGAAGAAACGCCTTTATCCCGCCCTTCAAATCCTTTCATCCCAAGGTATGGAAGTTTGTATGAAAATCCTTCCGACCCAAGGGTGGGAAGTATGTATGAAATTCCATTACATACCCGGTTTTTTTTTATTTGTCAGCAGTCATACTGCAAAGAGACTTTAACTGTCTACTAATTAAATTTCAAGTAAATTGTTACTGGCCACATACAGTTTTTTTTTACCAGTTACCGACCTCCTTGGTGCATACAGAAAATTAAAAACGAAATTATTTTTGTATATAAAACGCGCGGAATCACGGAAGAAGTGGCTGCATGACCTTATGATCTTAGCCTACTCCAGAAACGGGCGAATAAAAAAAGGAAAAGCCCGCGCATTTTCGCAAAAACTTCGATTGATTTAGCATTTATCTTTGTGTTTTTTGTAAAATATGGATGCATTTATGTCTATAATTTTCCTCGTAGGTGTAATAAAAAGCACTATACATACCTCAGGATAAAGTACAGTTCCATACCTCAAATGGTTTGCGCCCCTCGCAAGCTCGTGGCGCAAATGCCATAATCTCGGTATGGAACTGTCACTTTCTTCCCTCTGAAGTAATGTACTATTATTTGCTTCTCGTTTTTAGTAATATCTCTATTCTAATATACCTACTCTATTTTTACCTGAATCTTGGATAAAGTCAGTCAACTGTTACTATATTCATATTTATGTTGAATGAAACTGAGAATTTGAAATAATATTCTATTTGTGGTTATCCCAGTGACACATGGAATAAAGTTTGAAATATTAATATAGTAGGTACTACTTTGTAGTATTTGGAGTCAATGAGACATGAGACTATTATACTTATTGAAAGTAGTTACTGAGTTGACTAATTTCTTCAAATTCGCTTCATGTTTGATATGTTTACGATATTTGATATGTCGAGAATTCAGAGTATAATAAAACAAACCTGCAATTCTCGACTTAACTGAATGATGATAAAGGATCAATTTCTCTAGAACTTGTATTGCAATCATTGAAAGCAGTCATGGTTAATTGTATTAATACAATAGTTATTAACTAATAACCTTTGATCAAATTATGGAATAAGCCATCGCAAAGCCACCGCCAATTTTCACATAACGCCAGAATGAAGCAATAGAAGTACAGAAATTTACAGTTATGCTATATTCAGATGTGCATATTTATATTACTATACGGATACATATATTTATATCTTCGGACCTTACGAATCATGTTTGGATCTGCTGATGGTGGATTGAAGGTCAATTCATTAACCTTAAAATGAATCATGCTACTTATGCATGCACGTCTATGGATGTGAAGAAATATTTTATACTTCATGCTATGCTATTGTGCATTACTAAGAAACAGACAAACGAGTATATATTGAAACACATTATTAACTTGTAACATAAACAACCAGTAAAACTTCATTGCGTATGTTTATGATTTTCTTTATGTAGAAGAATATTTAGTATAATCTACATAAACATCGGATATGACTGATGAGACAGTTGAATGTCATTCAGAAAATATAATCCTATCGTGATCGGTCATACCCTATCCCAATCGGGTGATTCTACGACTAGATCCAATTCATAATACTTATACGCAACTCCTTTTTCTAAAAGATTACCAGAACTACAAATTAATTGGTTTCGTAGAATTATCTGGGTAGCAGACCAATTCAAATGGTAGGGGTTTTTATAAATATCAAATTTTCCTTTTATTATTCTAATATTTATAATTTTTATTTTATTTTAATCAATTCCCAAAATTTAATATGACATTTTATGATATGATTTATAAATTTATTATTCACATTAAAGATATAAATTTGTATAAAAGTAAAAAGTAAAAATTCTTTATTTCACAAATTGTTTTACACAATACAATATGGTTCCCTGTCTTCCTAACTAGTAAAATACTGTATCTAGGGAGACAGTTCTTCCCAAAAACGTGTTTCTTAATAACATTTATAATAAATTTGGCTAACTTTTTTGTAAAAAAAATGAAATAATAATAATTTAGTTATGGTTATGACAATTAGAAAACATTAGAAGAGGAAAAACAAAAAAAAAAAAAGATGAGTGTATGTGAAATTGTTAAGTGTGAGTGTAAGTGTTGTGCTTGAATGGATGATTTTTTGTATGAAGTGTGTGTTCGTGATTTGGGGTGTAGTGAGTGTTAGTGTGAATATATTATGCACATAATTTAAATGTAAATAGCTTTCTTTGTAATATGTGTACATATACATATTTATATGAATATGACGTGAGCAGAAGTGAGATGGAGGATCTAGATGGCCGAGGTCAATAAGCTTTCAGTAGCATCATAGTCAAGGGATCTGAGCCAGTTATACACTTTAGTTTTGACACTATAACTTTTATCGTTTATTATATTAATTTTCCTATTAATTTTGTTGTACAAACGAGGCACGAGACTGTCAAATTGTCTGCACGCATGGGCACTTTTGACTAGCGGTATTGGAATCCGATAGATCCTTTTGGTGCTAGTGGGTAGATGTGGGACTACAAGACTATGATACCGCCTAATGCATTTGTGAATGTATGTTTGCCTAACTGTGAGAACATTTGTTTCCGTAAACACTTGTGTCGTGGGCTGCCGCCATGGAGCAAACAGTAGAACTTTAAGTACAGCACGCTGTGCGCGCTCAGCCTCTACTAGTATTGATTTGGAAGCACCTCCCCATGCACAGATGCAGTATTCAATAACACAGTGACATAGGGCATTATATTTCTGGAGTACAATGTTTCTGTTTGCGTATAGACGAAGGTTTTTAAAAATGAATATTAGTTTTCTAATCCTCTTTGATGTAGATGTGTTGTGTGGTCCCCAATTAAGCTTGTCATCCACGATAACACCTAGGTATTTAATAGTTGGCACCCTTGATAGACTGTCACAGTTGCAGGAAACTCCTTCCACTAACCTTCTATTACATGGATACGTGTGGATAGTCAGGACATTGAGGTTATCATTTGGGCTACCAGCTGCTGTTTTGCTAAAGCACAGATATTTAGTTTTCATGGTGTTCAGCGATAGCAAACTATCTTCCCACCAACATGTAACTTTGGCTAACCCACTCTCAGCTGAATGTTTTGTATCTGTCCAGTTCTTTCCGTGAAATAGGATAACTGTATCATCAGCAAACATAATCAAGTCAGCTTTATTAATATCGAGTTTACAAAGTTCGTTGATATAAATGAGAAATAACGTCGGTCCTAGAGTACTTCCTTGTGGAACACTATAAGTACATGTGGCATTCCCACTCAATTGTTTTTCGATTCGGACGGCTTGTTAGGTAGTCTGCGAACTAGGCCAGTGCAGAGCCGCGGACCCCCAGGTTTTCCAATCTGGCCAATAGGATGGGGACACATACTGTATCGAAGGCCTTTTGTAGATCGAGGAATACACCCACGCACTTTTCACCTCTGTCTACATATCGTGTCACCATCGACGTCAACTTTACCACCGCATCCTCCGTGCTTCGACCTGTCCTGAATCCGTATTGGTTACCAGACAGTAGGTTATTTGTTTCCAAATACCTGACCAGTCTTTTATTCATTATTTTTTCCAGAATTTAAGTAAGTGTGGTTAATAGCGTTATGGGCCTGTAGTTTGATGGAAGTTTTTTTATCTCCAGTTTTAAATATAGGGCAAACTATTCCTTTTTTGAAAATAGACGGAAAACTACCACTCTCCAGGCTCAGGTTGCACATATGTGCTAGCAGCGATACCAACAACTGATACATCTTTTGATTATAGTTGTAGGAATGTTATCCCAGCCAACTGCACTACTGGGCTTAAGCATTTTAATTGTTTGTGATATTTCTGTAGGGTCTGTAGGGTACAGCATCATTGAATTAGAAGGAGCAGTCCTAGAAAACGCGAGGGAAGCTAGGTTGGATTCAGTTGTATTTAGCTTTGTTAGGGTTTCGTTTGCTAGTCTGTTGCCTATTGATGTAAAGTAATCATTGACTTCATCCAGTGCTTCTCCGCATGTTGTTCTAATTTTAAGTAACTCAGCCGAGCTTACCTTTGTTTTGTTTAATGAACAAATTTCTTTAATAACCCTCCAGGTTTCTTTGGGATTCCCAGTACTTTTGCAAAATTCACGTTCATAGTATTCTTTTTTTAACTGTTTAATTATTCTATTACACATGTTTCGATATTTAGTATATTCTTCTTTAGTATTGTCGTTCTTAGTGTTTGCCTTAACTTTCTTATGTAGTTGTCTTTTTTATATATGTATCATCCTTGTTAATAGGGACATATTTAAATATATGTCTATTATTGAAATTTATTTCAATTTAGGTTTATTGCTTCCATAAAGTACATAAACATTTGTTCTTAAATTTAGGTACAATTTATGGACCCATAGGGCACTGCAATACTATAGAGGTATAATACTAAGGACTAATATAAAATATTTATTATTGAGGTATGTTTATGTGTACGTTTGTGCGTGTGTGAGGGTGTGTGTGTTATTGTGATGTACATGCATATATTTATAAGTTAGTGTTATGTATATATATATATATCTGTGTGTTAGTGTAATTTTAAGTTATTTATTTGTCTCAAATGATGTGTCTATGAAATATTCATTTATACTGTAATATGTTTTATTAATTAATATAGTTTTTAATTTCTTTAGGAACTTTACGTTATTCGTTTCATCTTTAAGTAGGGTGGGTAATTTATTATATATTTTGATACTCATAACATAAGGACTAGATGAGTGCATCTTTAGAGTAGAAGTGCAGGGTTGGATGAGTCTGTCTTTATGTCTTAAAGAGTAGTTTACGGGGATTTCTCCGCGCTTATGGTAAAGATTCCTATTATCACGGACGAATTTGCACATTTCGTATATGTATAAGCATGGTAAAGTCAGAATATTTAGTTTTTGAAAGAAGGGTTTACAACTGTCCGTTTGTTTGATATTTATTAGGATCCGTATTAGTTTTTTTTGTAAAATAAGTATTGCTGGCGCACCTGTGCTGTTTCCCCATAAAAGTATGCCGTAGCTGAGCCATGCAAAAGTGTATGCGTAGTATACCGCAAGTGCAGTTTTCAGATCAGTACATTTTTTAACTTCTTTAAGTGCGTAAGAAAACTGAGATATCTTGTTACAAATTTTTTGTGTGTGTTGTTTCCAGTTAACGTGTGAATCTATATCAATTCCAAGCAAAGAGAACCGGTTTACTATTTCTATTTGAGTACCTTTATAGGTGAAGATGAAATCAAGTTGCTTTTTTTGTCGGGGGTGGAATATCATTACTTTAGTTTTATTATAATTAATTTGAAGGTTATGGTTTGTCATCCAATTAGTAATGTGATCTAATGTAGAAGTAAGCTTTGTGTTCAGTTGGGAGCTATTTTCTGATGGGGCCAGTAAGGATACGTCATCCGCAAACAGCACGCAGTGACTATTCGTTACTTTAGGGAGATCATTGATGTATATAAGGAACAACAGACACCCCAGGACACTTCCTTGGGGTATTGATGAATTTAATGTCCTATCAGTTGAGCGTACGTTTTGTATTTGGTTAGTTTCTTTGTTCGATTGCTGTATTTCGACAGATTGTACTCTATCTTTCAAATATGAAGTGAACCAGTTATGGGCTGTTCCGCGCACACCTATTCTATAAAGTTTGTCTAATAGAATTTTGTGATTCACCCTATCGTATGCCTTAGACATATCTAAAAGAAGGCCCACCGCGTATGATTTCTTATTCATGATACTTAGAGCTTCTTGAATGTATTTGTATACAGCCATAGTTGTCGATCTTTTCTTGCGAAAACCGTTTTGAGACTCTGTAAAGATTTTGTATTTTTCGCAAAAAGAGTATACGCGATTACACATAGATTTTTCATAAATTTTCGAAATTGTTGAAAGTATGGCAATGGGTCTGTAATTATTTGGGTCGGACTTTGAATTTTTCTTATGTATAGGTTTAATGATTGTTTTTTTAAGTATGTCTGGAAAAGTCCCCTCAATATATGATTGGTTTATCAAGATAGTTAAAGGTAAAGTTAATTCGTCTGCGCACTGTCTTATTAGTGTTGGTGGTAATTCGTCCTTACCGAAACTATTTTTATTTTTTAAATTTCGGATTATTTTATGTATTTCGTGATGTGTTACAGGAGCCAAGAACATTGTATTTTCGGTAGGGCTCATCACTGGATAGTTTTTATGTGCAGTACTATTATTTTTTTGTGTATTATTTTGATCTCCTATTTTTGTAAAGTAGTCATTAAATATATTGGCAACAGCAATTGGTTCAGAATACTCTGTACTATTTATTTTTAATGTTAATTTTGTGATTGGTTTTGACGTTTTTTATTAGTCCTCTCTTTAATTATATCCCACATAGTTTTTATTCTATTATTTGACTTTTTAATTTTGTTTATGTAATGTAATTTTTTTGCTGTTATGACCGTTTTTTTAAGTATTTTTTCATATTTTTTGTAGTAGGATTGAAGTACGTCACTTTTGGATGTTAAGGATAGTATTCTTAATAATCTTTTATTCTGAGATGATAGTATGATGCCAGGTGTTAGCCAATGTTTTTTAGTGTTTGTTTTTATTTTAATTACTTTTTTGGGTATGGTTTCGTCAAGAATGTTTTTTTAAATTTGATAAAATATCTCGTAGTTTTCATTTACTGTTTTATCTTTATGTAAAATATTATTCCAAGTGATAGTTTTTAATGTTTCTTTGAATTTATTTATATTTACATCATTGTAGAACCTTTTTTTCATGTAATATGTAGTCTGTACCTTAGATTGTTTTATGTTTAATTGGATAGTAGTTGCCTTATGTGCTGAAAATCCTAGCTGCTCTACTTTAGTGACAGTGTATTTATCCTGAAAGTTTGTAAATATTAGATCTATGCATGAGTGTTGGTGCGTAGGTTCCTTTATGTGTTGAGTAAGATTATTTTGTAACATCAGATTAATGAATTCGTTTGTGAAAGAACTATTCAATAAAATATTAATATTAAAATCTCCACCTAATATTATATTGCGATCTGAGAAATTCTTAGTTATATATTCTAAAATTATATTTATTTGTTTATTGAATATTTCCTTCTCTCTTCCATTCCAATACATATTTATTAATAGAATATTTTCATCAATTATTTCAGTTGCACAAACTTCTAGTACATATTCAATTGACATGTTTGTGATATTTGTTCTATCTTTGTATTTTAGGTTATCTCGTAGTAGTATACAAACTCCGCCTCCTTTTCGTTCCTTCCTGCAGAATGCAGATGCAATTTGGTAATTTTTTATATTTATTAAGTCTAATTGTCCTTGTGAGAGCCAGGATTCTTGTATACAGACTGCTTGATACTTTGTATTTTTCTCTAGGAAAGCTTCTAGTATATGATTTTTATTATTTAAGCTTTGAATGTTTTGAAATAATACATTGCAATCACATTGTGTTTCTTTGGTTCCGAAATGTCTGGTTTTGAATATCGGAATTTTGTGCTAAGTTTCTGTTATCTATTTTTTCATGTTCTAGTTTATGTGTCTTACCATCTATGTATAACTTGTTGTTCCGTATAACTGCATGTCTTCCGTTTTTTCTAGCTTCGTACAAGATCTCGTGCATTTGTTTCCTCATTTTTCGGCCATTTTCATCCAAACATTCAGATAATTTTAATCTAGTGTTGTTCAGGAATGAAGTGTTTTGTAGGAGGTATTTTGTCATTCTTTTGCTCAAAAGCTCAATATATATTGGTCTGCGTTTTCCATGATTCCCCATGCGATGACTATCTTCTACGTATCCTGTCAAGTCCACGTTGTACAACTCATAGAAAACATCAATCACACGACAGTAGAGGCAGTGTCCGTCCTCTTCGAACATTTCTTCCAGTCCATATAGGACAATGCTCTTGCTGCAGTCATGTGTTATCTGATTTTCCTGACGGGCTGTGGTATTGCAGTCTATTTTGTTTGTGAGTTTTTGTAGTTGGTTTTGTAGACTTTCCTGCTCTTTTTCTAGTTGTAAAATTTTTGTGTCCAGATGATGAATATCTTTTTTAATTTTTTCATTATCCAATTTTACGGATTGGAATTGCTGTAGAAAATCTTTTTTGAGTTGTTTTATACTTTGGGATATCTTATTTTCAATCGTTGCGGATAGTTCTGTTACTATTTGGTTTTTTATGGAATTTAATTTAGTATCCAGTAGGTCAGCAAAATACCTCATGTTTGTAGACGGTGAGCCGGTGTTTTCCAAGGAGTTTAAACTCTGTCTTAATGTGTCACCCATTGGACTTTGATCTGAGTCAGAATCGTCAATGTTTGCTGTATGGATGCTTCTTACTGGTGTGTTGTCAGTCTTTCTTCTTTGGGTAATGTTGTTGCATTCAAAACATTGCCAAGATATATCATAGTGATGTGCTTTCTCCATATACTCAGTTGTGCTTATATTTAGACATTTATAGTGATAGACCTTTCTACAAGAGCAACATTGTAATCTCTCAGATATGTTAACATGTTTTGTACAAGCAATGCAATTCATCTTTAGAAACTGGTGCTGCCCTCAAGTGTTAGAAGTAATTATCACTTGTCGTTCTCAGTTATTGGAAGCGCATCGGTGATCTCTTCGTTTAGAAAGTTAGTTTTGCTGTCACTAGATGTCGCTGCGGTGAGCTCAGATGAAGAAATTATGCTGACTAATAGGTTAATAGAGAATAAGGTTATAATTTAATGCACTTTTATCAAAACGTGTCGCTTTCGTCCGTATCACTTTTAATTGGTATGTACGGGTTAGTTTGTAGTTTTGTGGGATGGTTTGTTTGTCACTTCACTCAACCAGATTAGATATTTGTTCAAATATTTGTGAATTGTATCCAACACCTTTTTTAAGCACTTGTATTTTATTGTTTAAACAATCTTCAATATATGTTGTTGTTGGATGGTCAATTTATCTAATTACACTGTTTTTTGACACAATTGTACTCTATTTATAATTTTAATTAACTGTTTATGCGGTTTCAATGTTTACTTTACGGCAGTGTTGCCAGTCTCTTTAAAATTACTAATTATTAGAATAAGAATAAAAATAATTTTATTGTTCAAAATAACAGCTTTAATATTGGACTTAAACCATTCCTAGTTTAAAATCTTTTGTCTAAGTTGACGGCTCTTCTTACTCATACCTCTAGAATTAGGGTTACTGGTTAAATAAGAACTCCTACTAAATGTGAAAACGTGCCTTCAATGCGTTCAAATGCCTTCAACATATCACAAAAACTCCGATAGCATCCTGTGGGTCCTTCCATCCAGAGAAAATGTGAGATATTGGCCAATGCCTGCATCCATAGTGGATTTACCCCTAGTGAAACCGTATTCTTATGCGTTGAGTTTTGTGCGGTGATTGAAGTGTAAACCTAGGGGCAAGCCCATCGCATGGTGCATATTTTCCTGGCTATACTCTACAGAAGATATACGATGTTCCATTCCGGATAGAGTGATGAGAAATAAATGGCGCGTGCCGAGAGAGGTATGCTATGCTTGCCATTTTGTATACGGTTAGCAACGGAATGCCACGAGGAGCATTACGCCTTTTTCCACACGGGGTGGCAGAGGCACTGCCGTGCCCACGTTTAGCTATTCAATAGTGAATTTCAATTTTGAGAAAGGGGCCCTGCTCAATACCAGCACTGCTCATGCTCACAGCCTTGCTGAACTTAGCCCCTATGCGATATTATTCAGGGAACGTTGCTGGAGGTGACACAACTAAACGAACTAAACGAATAAAACATAAACATTTACATTTACATACAGGCACAGACATTGCTTCTGGCCCCACACTTGCTGTGTCGTGGGGACCAGAATCAGCGACGTCACACACATATAAATTACCAATACCTAATAAAAGTTGTGTGTTTGAAAATGGAATGCCCTAGTTAGTAGGTTTTGTCACCTGAAATATCGCAATTCTTATTTTTATATGTTTTTAATGTTTGGCAGTAAAATATTTTCTTTCTTTCTTCTTCCTATTGATTTTGTGTGACAGGGAACTATTGCCGCAACTATATGCGACATAGCAAAGTTTCCTTACGATCTTTCCCACCAACATTGCAAATTCCGTATTATGCACTAGAGATAAATTACTTATCTCATTGGTTCATGGTTATCACCGCTGATCGAACCCGCATCTGCTGCGTGACAAGTGAGAGCGTAACCACTAGACCACCGATGCTTTTAAAATGACGTGTCGCGTTTTTGCTGACCTTACCTCTCGATTAATCGAGAAAAGTTTAGAGGTAGGCATTCGGAATATGAACTGAAGCTCGATATAGCTTTAACTACTTCCATAAATATAAAACAGTGAAATCGGCTGTTGCATTATTTGTACCTACAAGATATCGTGAATGTTTACCATAAATACCGTTTCGTAGAGTACAGCAATAATTCACCAAGTTAAAAACATAAAAAACCGACTTCAAGTTCACTCAAGGTCCTCATCAAAACTTTTGTTGCACGTTACCACAAACCAAAACGTCAGCTGGGTGTATAACAAAATATACAGGAACCTCTTATGTATGACCTACCAATCAGAACAAGAATCATTAAAATCGATTCATAATTGACGGAATAATAGCCAGGCATACACGCACGGATGTACTTACCCGGCAGATACCCGGCGGATCTGCGCCCGCCAGTCGCGAATAATGTTCTCTGTGGTCGTGCCCGGGGGCAAACTGTATATGAATGATATGAAACAGGCACGGATATGCCTGGTGGGCAGATCTCGCAGATTGATAATCAAATCTGTCGGGTACATCCGTGCGTGTATGCCTATCACGGAACAGATCCGACGGGCATCTGCCGGGCACATCCGTGCCTGTATGCCTGGCTAATCGCGTAACTAATTTACAAAAAAAACAGTCGAATTGAAAACGTCCTCCTTTTTGAAGTCGGATGAAAATAGGATATATAATAATAATAATAATAATAATACCTTGGACATGATAATAATAATAATACCTCGGACACTTTTTACACACGTTGATCTAGCCCCAAACTAGGATTCCCTGTATCTTGGGTACTGGACAACGATACACATACTTATATAGATAAATATTATACTAAGATAGATAAACACCATGACCAGGGTACAAACATCCGTTCTCATCAAACAAATATTTGCTCCCATCGTGACTCGATCCCAGGACCCTTGGCTTCGTAGGCAGGGTCACTGCCGACTCGGTCATTCGGGTCGTTCCCTAAAGCGTTACCTAAGGAAGGGTGTTTTGAATATACTCTACGGTTTATAATTTACATGTGTTTCAAATAGGTTGTAGTTAAGTAATAAGGAGCAAAATCACTCTTTAGCAATTTTACCCCAAAACTTGATACGAAAAAATAACATCTCTTTTATCATAATATTTCGTGTTTACAAGCCATTATCTTTGAAATATCCAATAATGATTTGAACAAAGTAATCCAATATATTAATCTGGAGAGCCCGATGAAAACGTGATCAAAATTACAAACTCAAGACAATTTATAATCCTAGCCTAACCTAGAGTAAGCTTTATTTTAAATGAGTCCACGGATCTCGTCAACGTTTTAAACATGGTGTAGTGAACTCTCAAGGTCTAATAGATGATCATGATCATGCCAGAAAACTAGCAATAAAAGCATTAACCGGGGCGGGGATATTACGTATCTTGCAGACAGAAAGGAAACGACAAAATTGCGCAAAAATTACCGCTGTCAAAAGTCACAATGTCAATCACAAAAGTAAAAAGTACAATCGAACCAACTGAATCATGACCCACTTGCCTGATAATTCGTTTGAAACTTTCAAACTTGTAAGATCTATCAAAATGTCAGTGTCTAATCAAATGATAACAAGTTCGTTACCAAGGAAATAAACCTTCAAGCGAATTTCGACCTACTTGCATTTAAGGGGTTTAGCAAAATAAGCTTATGGTGGGTCATGATTCAGATGGTTCGATAGTACATTGATCTTGCAATTAGTAGAATTTTACCTAGAATCTAGAATTTCAATGTGTCAAACCAAATTCCTTTGCTACATTCTGCTATTGCGTCTTGCTGGGAAAGTGACTTTTGACAGCAGAAATTGCGCAATGCTTATCGATTGCTCTCTGTTTGCACGATACGTTTTGTCAAGAAAATATATGCGATTTGACTTTTGCCGTCGTGACTTTACGCGGGAAACGGCAAATCGTTTTTTTTATTTTATCTGATGCGTTTATCTGGCAGTGATTTAACGCTCGCTTCTCTCTCGAGATCTCGAATCCGGTTATGACCATGTACCAAAGAAATAAGTAGGTAGGTACGATTCTCGATAAATTTCTATGACAGAACATACAAAACATGTTTTAAAGGTATTAAAAACTACAAATTATCTTATTAAAACTCTTAGTGACAAAAAATACAGAGAACAATTTAAAAATGAGAACTATAATGTTTATACAGTGAAATCCTTAATTGGCCTCATTTAAAGATCACTTTTTAAGATTACATGTGGCATCCACGGCTGTGGATTATTGTTGATGTAATAAAATGAAAATGAAATGGAAATAGTAGTTTATGTGACTGCTGCATAATGGAGGGCATTAAAACTCGAGAGTGGGGTTATGAAACGAGCCGAAGGCGAGTTTCATAATAATATCACTCGAGAGTTTTAATGCCTAATTATGTACAGTTACATACACTAGTTTATCTACACACATATCATAAGCTCTCTTTGATGTGTTCAGGAACCGCATGTTTGACCGGCATTGTGGTTCTGCAATTGTTTAGCTTGTTCTTTAGTACCAACTTCACGCAGACGGGCGTCGGCGTACGAAATTTGAATGTCAGTACCAACTTCACAGACAAACTAGGGACGGCACGCGAGTGGGCGTCGGCGTCCGAAATTTGAATGTCATTATATGTAGAAAAACTACACATAATGACCATAATGTGTAGTTTTCCAGATACGAAACGAGTTTTTACCCAGTAGTTTAACATAATGCTGATCGTAACGTGCGGTTTTTGAACGCAGTAAAGAGGGTTTATGATACGTGTGTAGATAAAATAAAATAAAAGCCTGTTCACATTGCAACGTTATGATTATCTTCAACAAAATAAAATATGCTATCATAAATGGAAAATATGTTAATCTTAATCATTTACAGCTACGACCTATGTTTAATATTTATGCTTCGGAACGCACCTCCTTTTGTTGCGCGACTCGGAACGGAAACGGAACTAGCAGCTGTCACTTGTATAGAAACGAGATGACGAGTTAGAGGTTACCTTCTTGACATGGAAAAAATGTCGGCACATGGCGTTCGGGCCTTGGCTGTATTTCAGTAGTAATAATTGTCTACCAGAGGTGTCGGGCCTGGTCGGAGTGTTAACTATAATAATCGTCGGGAAATAAGTAGATTCACGTCAGCGGAGTGAGTGCTTCGTGTTGTGAAGGTTAAAGTTGTTCGGTCCCCAATTCGTCGCATTCGGACAGCGACTCCTCGTGTCGGCAAGCTACACGATGGCGACAGCATCGGGCTACGACGAGAGTAAGATTCGACTCCTCTCGCCCCACCCATTGTGCTCCTTATCCCGCGTTCCTGTGTAGTGTATGCACACCCGAACCCTAATTACATCTATATATAGCCCGGTATTGTATGAATCTAGAGACATTATACGACTGTACTTTGAAGCCGATACTCGTCTTATTCCACGCATATACCACATCCTTACATGGCGACCTTGCCAGGCCAGCCTACCTCTCGCGAGGTAGTGCTGTGCCGAATGGCAGTGCATCAAATAAATAAATACTTTTAATAATTAGAAAATCCTGGAGAAGAGAATAATTACGAAGAACGTGAAGACAAGTTTGCAGCCAGAGAAAGACAAAGAAGATAAAAGAGAAGATATTAAAGAAGAAAGAATATAATTGAAATAATTAAAGAAGAAAAAAATAGAGAAGATAATCATGGAAGATGGATAAATATGGAAGACAGACATTTATTTTAGAAGATACCATAAACAAGAGAGAAAAATAAATAAAGAAGACTTGCTGCCGGGTGCCGGGCGTTTTTTCAAGCCAGTGATGTGGATTGCAGGGCGCCGGGCGTAACCGTACGGGTCAAGTGAGGAGCAGCTGGGAGATGTACGGGTCCCAGGATGAGCTGACTCTGAAAAAGAACGACACGTGCGACGATGTCTGTGATGTGTGTTTTGGACAATGGTATCTATTTAATCCTATAAAATGTAAGTGAATTTTATTATTTGTTTAGAAGTATTAATTACGTGTTGGGAAGATTTTTACATTGTAAAAGGGTTGACGATTCGAATCAATATCAATATAATTATTTTTCAAATGAAGAGAGCATAAAGTAAAAGAGTATGTCGAAGAATGGCATAATGAAAAGTTACAGTAGGTACTGTCAGCAAGAGAAGTATGAATGATGGTTGATATATTTTTTTAGGAATGGAGATAATTATGAAGGCCGAAAGAAAAGTAAATTAAATTAGTTTGGCATGAGTTATTTTAGATGATTTTGATAAGTAGTAATATATTTTTTTTTTAAGATGATGATTTTGATTGGAAATATGGGTAGAATGTGGTTAATTTGTAAGAAGATACAAGTTTTGTTGTTTTAAAGTCATTAATATACCCAGTACTATTTTATAAACTTATTGCATCTTAATTCCGATTTACTCCAAATGTACAATCAAGTACATAAATGATTCATTTGTTCATTTGACTTGGTTACAGTTCCAGTTTATCTTAAAATTATAGTAATACAATACAGTGTTCGCAGGCGATCCAAATATGGACATGCAACACTGCAGAGGAATCCAAATTAGATTAGAACTTGACACATGTTTTGATTACAGAGAAACAGAATTGTTATTATAATAATTAGTAGTTCAAGTTACCGCAGTGCGACTTATGTAGAATGAAAGGTTTAGTTTCAGTTGACTAATATGGAAGATACTTATAAGGTGATGCATGATTGTTAACAAGTTTAGGGTACCGCAGAGAGATGAAGTATGGAACCCATTGCATGAATTTGAATAAAAGTTTGAGAATGTATGAATTTCAGGTTTTGTTCCTATGTGTAAGATATACTTAGTATGAAAAAGTAGTTCAGCAAAGATTTTAAAATATATTACAAACGACGGAACCACTACCGATGGGTTATTACAAAAGTTTGTTTAGAAATTGCACTTAGTTACTTTTATTTTAAAGATTGCATTCGAGTTTATTAATAGATTAAAGTCTGACCAGCGGATATGGTCACTAAGGATTCGGATACTTCATTTTAAAGTGAGAAAATGTTTGTTTGATAGTGAGTGTTGAAAAGTATGAAAATGAAATGAAATAAAAAGTTGAATGTTGTTATGGAGACTTGAAGTTTTGAGTTATGTGATTACGTATTAAGCACATAGAGAAAAGTTGTATTTTTGTTTGGATTTGGGAATGTTGGTTATGGTTGTCGTTAGGATTAAAAAGTATGAATTTGAGAGATGGTATGGAATGTGCAGGATATGTTACTCTAGGCCACAGAGTGAGTGAGTTGGGAACACTTCGTTTGGTAAGCTTTCGAGAAAAGTTGGACTGATCATCCAATCTTTACAGAATGTCTTAAAATTCGAAGGATTCGTATGGATTGAGTTGAAGTTATGTTTTTAGTTTGGTACGTAACTATTGGCGAGTCCGATATGTTATAGTATAATCATCAAAGTCTCAAAGGTACAGGTACAAGGTACAAGGCACGAATCCTTCCTCTTCGATCATGACGTGAACGAGCTTCCTTTGTGAGAACGTTGGATATCGATGACCTTATAAGCTCTCGAGTAGGAGCAGGTTCAGGCAGGTAGACCTGGAGCCAGATAATGGTAGTATTGTGGAAATAAAAAAAAAAAGTACCTTATGAAAGACGTCTATAAATAAATAAATAATAAAAGTACCTATAAAAGTGCACTCACTATAATGTGAAATAAAATGGGATCCGGATACCCCTAAAAAGTACCTATATGAAGTAGAAGAAATAAAATAGAGACTTTGATTGATAGCGATTGTATGAGAAAAGCGAGTATATTTTGGTTAGTTTTGGAAAGAAGTTTTATATTGATAAATATTTTGATGTGAGTTTTGAGAAGGTATTATGGAAATGAAAAATAAAGTAGTTTGTGATTAATGGAATAAGAGTTGAATAAATAAATACATAAACGAAGAAAAGAAAAAGAGATACAGAAGGTATGAAACATGTGTAATTTTGTAATTGTAGTGGAATAATGTTATAATTTTTTTTTTAAAAATTCTATGTATTAAAAATAAATTTTTCATGTCGTCAACCCTATATCGTAAACAGGTTAGATAATATTTTGTGTATTATAATTAAGTTTCATAAAATATTGGAACAGATATTAACTATGTAATCATTAACTATTTTACGAATTTAATAAGAACATTATATCGTTTTTTTTAACACATATATTTTTTAATCGATTACAGTGTGAATTTATATAAATGGTAATATTTTGTTTTGAAAGTGTTTTAAAATTGTATCGGGAATATAAAAAAAAAAAAAATGGTTGTTGTATATTGAATTGTTATATTTACATATTACACAGATTTTGAATTTTAAATTGTTAATTTTACACAGATGATTTATTTTATTGTTATTTTTACAGAAATGAGTTATCAGATTATTGTTTTTATATTTTGTATTCTAAATTGTTTTAAATATCATAAAAAATAAGATATAGTATATTTTTTCTTTCAAAAAAAGGGGGAAGGTGTAGTGTATGCACACCCGAACCCTAATTACATCTATATATAGCCCGGTATTGTATGAATCTAGAGACATTATACGACTGTACTTTGAAGCCGATACTCGTCTTATTCCACGCATATACCACATCCTTACACCTGTCTCGAATTGAGCTCTCGAGTTCCGGCCCACGGCGTCAAAGGTCAGTACCACTTGTGATACTCCTGGTGAAAACCAACCCTACCAGATTCCACGCCCGTTCGGTTGAGGCGTGGAATTAATCATTTTGGTACCAGGCGCGGTTTCCTAGTGGGAAATCATCGATTCACGGATGGTTGTAGGGTTTTTTTTGCCACATTGTAGTTGGGAGAAATGGGTATCTCAGATTGGTCGGCAATCAGTTTGTGAGTGAGTCTTGTGGTCGGTATACCACAATTAAAGTTCATTTTCGGTTAGTGAAAGTATAATTGACGATTTAGTTAACAATTATTATAAATTTGCAGTCGGAAACTACTCGGTGTGCATAAGAAACAGTCATTCGGTCGGACTATAGTATTGCAGTCGGGTTCCATAGCTTTGCAGTGTTATATCGGATACCAGGACAGCGAGGGGCCTATTATACGGGTTGGGACCCCTTGATGCACATACGGTCTGATATGCCGGTTGCATATCAGCAGCCGAGTTACTCCAAGGCCGACGGAGGTCTGAGCGGGTTCGGATCCCGCGGAGGTTCCCGCTAGGGACACGCCGCCCACTTACAGGGTGCCGCCACTCCACAGACGGTCATGCTCCCCACCGCCTCTGTGATAGCGTGGAGTTCGGTCGGCAAATCTTGTGTGGCACGAGCACTATTGGACTCGGGGGCCCAGGGGTGCTTAGTCTCGTGCAACCTTGTATACAGACTGCTTGATACTTTGTATTTTTCTCTAGGAAAGCTTCTAGTATATGATTTTTATTATTTAAGCTTTGAATGTTTTGAAATAATACATTGCAATCACATTGTGTTTCTTTGGTTCCGAAATGTCTGGTTTTGAATATCGGAATTTTGTGCTAAGTTTCTGTTATCTATTTTTTCATGTTCTAGTTTATGTGTCTTACCATCTATGTATAACTTGTTGTTCCGTATAACTGCATGTCTTCCGTTTTTTCTAGCTTCGTACAAGATCTCGTGCATTTGTTTCCTCATTTTTCGGCCATTTTCATCCAAACATTCAGATAATTTTAATCTAGTGTTGTTCAGGAATGAAGTGAGTTGGGAGAAATGGGTATCTCAGATTGGTCGGCAATCAGTTTGTGAGTGAGTCTTGTGGTCGGTATACCACAATTAAAGTTCATTTTCGGTTAGTGAAAGTATAATTGACGATTTAGTTAACAATTATTATAAATTTGCAGTCGGAAACTACTCGGTGTGCATAAGAAACAGTCATTCGGTCGGACTATAGTATTGCAGTCGGGTTCCATAGCTTTGCAGTGTTATATCGGATACCAGGACAGCGAGGGGCCTATTATACGGGTTGGGACCCCTTGATGCACATACGGTCTGATATGCCGGTTGCATATCAGCAGCCGAGTTACTCCAAGGCCGACGGAGGTCTGAGCGGGTTCGGATCCCGCGGAGGTTCCCGCTAGGGACACGCCGCCCACTTACAGGGTGCCGCCACTCCACAGACGGTCATGCTCCCCACCGCCTCTGTGATAGCGTGGAGTTCGGTCGGCAAATCTTGTGTGGCACGAGCACTATTGGACTCGGGGGCCCAGGGGTGCTTAGTCTCGTGCAACCTTGTAAGACGGTTGGGCATTTCGGTAAGGGAGTATCCACATTCCATTCGGGGAATTGGGAACACGGAAGTCGGTTCCGTTAAGGGAGTATGTCGGATTACTCTCTCGTCACGGGTGGATTCATCGGTGAATCTGACGGTCACGGCATTAGTCATGCCTAATGTGATGGGCTCACACCCTTACGTACGGTTGTCGCCCTGGGTGCAACAGTTGGTCGCTGGGTTGTCACTGGCTGACCCGGAGTTCGATATTCCGGGCCCAGTAGACATTTTATTGGGTGTCGATGCCTGTTAGTGCCAGGTGTCCACGTGTTGCAGGCGACTGGTCTGGTTTCGGTCAACACCAGACTGGGCCAAGCGGTAATGGGTCCGGTCATGCCGGCTGCCCCACGCCTTGCGACTAGTAGTCCCTTATTCGGTTCTGTACTCTCGGAGGTGATACAGAAGTTTTGGGAGGTGGAGGAACCACCTACGGTCCGCCGGTTGGACACGGTTGAAGAAGAGTGTGAACAGTTTTATCGGAACAATACTGGTCGCCTTCGGTCAGGTCGATTTCTCACACGTCTTCCATTCCGGAGTGATCGCCCACCGCTGGGCAGTTCACACCATGCAGCCGAGACGCGGCTTCTGTCGATGGAACGACGCATGAAGCGTGACGGGATTTTCCGGCAGAAGTACGTCGACTTCATGCGGGAATACGAGTCGCTCGGCCACATGTCGGTTTCGGGTATCGACTGGAAGCGTGAAGACCACTGCTTCCTGCCCCATCACGCGGTCTTGAGGACCCCGGAGGGCAAAATACGGGTAGTGTTCGATGGATCGGCATCAACATCTAACGGCATGAACCTGAACCAGTGTTTGCATTCAGGGCCGAAGTTGAACCATGACATCGCGGATGTTATCACACGGTTCCGTCGACACAATGTTGTGTTTGTAGCTGACATCTGGATGATGTTTAGACAGACGGTCATTCACCCTGACTGTTTAATTTCCACGCCTACCGAACGGCGTGGAATCCGAAGGGGGTGTGCTTTTGCCAGCACGTGAGAGAAAAGAAGTGATGAAATTTTACTGACCTTGTCACCGTCGACAGGAGATCGAAAGCTCGATTCGAGACAGGAATGTGGGATAGGAGCACCAGTTTGGGATAGGATATGGAGTGAATCTCACTGTCGCTGCCGACGCTGTCACCGGCGTGCTGCCTGCCGTCACGTGGAGTCGCCGCTACCGATACGACGTTGTCCAATCTACACGGATCACTTAACCGCTGACGCGAATCTAATTATTTCCGACGATGTGGTAGATTTACAGTCCGACCAGGTCCGACACCTGTATTAGAGAATTGTTACACCGAAACAATCAATAGCCCGACGCCATGAGCAGACATGTTTGTTCTCACCGACGAGAAAAAAGGCCAAGTTAACCTCCAATTTTTTCCTCTCGTTGGTACGAGTGAGAGCTGCGGTCCGTTTTCGCTTAGTGATGTCCCGATTACTCGCGGTCGATCCGCGCAACAAAAAACCGGTGCGTTCCGAAGCATAAATATTAAACAGTCACCCGCCCGGACAGGCCCGAACCTGTCCCTAATCAATAGGAAGGCGAGAAAGTGTTGCGACCGCTCTCTTGAGGACCGAGTCCCCCACCTTGACTTCTGCTGATCGAGGCGTGCCATCCCGAACCGTGTACAAATTGACGATCCGTCCTCGTCTCCATCTCAATGATGGCAGGTTCGCATCCTTAATCAGCACCAAATCACCGACTTGAGGGGGGCTCGTCCGGTCAGTCCACTTAAGGCGCTGCTGCAAGATGTGCAAGTACTCAAGGGACCACCGTTTCCAAAAATCTTGAGCCATCTGCTGCAACATCTGCCACCTAGTTAACCGACTTAACTTAACATCACCGAATGGGTATTCTGGCAGGGCGTTAAGGGGCTGACCTATCAGGAAAAGACCCGGCGTCAACGCTTCCAAGTCATTTGGATCCGAACTGAGCGGGCACAACGGACGCGAGTTTAGTGTCATTTCAATTTTACAGAACAGCGTCGCAAGCTCTTCAAAGCGTAGAGAGGTCTCACCGATGATCCTCGTCAGGTGCGAATTAGCCGATTTAACCGCAGCCTCAAAAATTCCTCCCCAATGAGGACATCCCGGCGGACTGAAAACCCATTCAAACCCACGTCGGGAGCAAGCCGTACCGATGGCGTCCTGGTTACCGTTCAAGAATTGAGTGACCTCCTGCAGATATCGCCTGGCTCCGACAAAATTTGTGCCGTTGTCCGAACGGATTAATGACGGGAGGCCCCTTCGTGAGACGAACCGATCCAGACACGCGATAAATGCCTCCGTAGTGAGGTCACTGACCACCTCGAAGTGGACTGCCTTCGTGGCCAAGCACACGAAGACGCACAGGTATGCCTTCACTAATCTGGCGTTCCGTAGCTGTGAAGACTTGACCATGAATGGTCCCGCGAAATCCGTTCCGACACCCGCAAAGGGCCGGATTTCGTTAACCCTATCCGAGGGCAAATCGCCCATCTGGGGCTGCATCGTAGCCGCCTTGGCCCGATAACAAGGCAGGCACCGAAATACGACGCTACGCACTAAGCGTCTTCCCGATAGAATCCAGAACTCGCGCTGGAGAAACGCCATCAAGGCGTGGCATCCGACATGCCCATTCCGAATGTGTCGATCCTGTATCAACAGTTCGACCAACTTCAATTTCCTAGGGAGTTACAACGGGTGGCGAGCCGCATAAGGCAGGTTGGCTATCCGCAGCCGACCTCCTACCCTCAGCAATCCTTGAGGATCAATAAACGGGTTGAGCCGAGCCACAGCTCCCTTCAGTTGGACGCGTCCGCGTCTCAGAATGTCCAATTCGGACTTAAAGTGCACCGTCTGCACGTTCCGTACCAATGCGAACAACGCATGGTTCCGTTCCCGTGGTGTCAGGACCTGTGTCCGCACTCGTTGCGCCTCAGAATTCCGACAATTCCGCGCAAATCGGCAGATCCAGGCGGTCACATTGACCAGCTTGTCGAGCGAGCTGTACCGTTCCAGCAGGCTGAACTCCTCTTCCGGCTCTGGTTGCGTCGTACAGACACCGACTGTCAAGGCGCCGGTCGCCGTGGTAACGCGTGGACTCATTGGCCAATCCGATTCCGCTTGAGTCAACCATTTTGGACCCCACCACAAGGGATGTCCAACCAACTCCGGAACGTGACACCCACGAGACGCACAGTCTGCTGGGTTCATTTCCCCTGGAACATGTCTCCAGATTAAGGGAACCTCCGAATTCAAAATCTGCGAAACCCGATTCGCCACAAAAATCTCCAGCTTGTGAACTGAAGCCTTCAGCCAGCATAACACGATCTGGCTGTCCGTCCAAGCGTAGACCGTATCTTCCAACGCTATTGACCCACGAAGAACCGTCATCGTGTGGTTGAGCAGACGAGTTAGGAGAGCCGCTCCCGAAAGCTCTACCTTGGGAATGGTCAGGCGAGTGCGCAACGGCGCAACCTTGCTCTTGGCTATGACCAACCGCACATCAACCTCCCCCGAGGAGTCGACCGTACGCAGATATACCGCAGCTCCGTAGCCCTTCTCCGAGGCATCGCAAAACCCATGCAGGGTGGCGGTGTATCGTTTGGTGGGGACCAACCTCCGTGGCAGTGAAATCCGATTGATGCCAGGGAGGGTCGAAAAGAACGAGTCCCACTCTGAGCTCAATGACCCGCCGATCGGGTCGTCCCATTTCAGCTCAGCAGACCACAATTGCTGCATAAAACACTTGAGCTGAAATGTTACCGGGGTGATCCACCCGTTTGGATCAAATGTCCTAGCCACCGTTGAAAGGACGTTCCGTTTCGTCCAGACCTTCGGGGAGTCCAACTCGACCCGATACGAGAACATGTCTGACACCGGCTGGTACTGGACGCCTAATACCGACAACATATTTGGATTTTCCAAATTTTAAAAAATGTGGGGATCCTGCTGGTAGTCATCCGGAAGACCAGTCAGTAACTCTGGAGAGTTCTACATCCATTTCCGGAGCTCGTAACCTCCACCCCGTAGGAGCTCAACTAGCTCGTCCCGACGAGCGAGCGCCTCCTCTACGGAATCTGCACCGGTACAGATATCGTCCACGTAGAGATCCTGCTCCAGGATCGCTGCTCCTCTAGGGAAGTTTAACCGTTCTCGATCCGCTAACTCCCGCAGAGTGCGAATCGCCAAATAAGGACTAGACCGTAGCCCGTACGTGTTGGTGTTCAGCTCGTACACCCTGATGGGCTGATCTGGGCTCTCTCGCCACAGTATCAGCTGATACCGTCTATCGTCAGGGTGAATGACCGTCTGTCTAAACATCATCCGGATGTCAGCTACAAACACAACATTGTGTCGACGGAACCGTGTGATAACATCCGCGATGTCATGATTCAACTTCGGCCCTGAATGCAAACACTGGTTCAGGTTCATGCCGTTAGATGTTGATGCCGATCCATCGAACACTACCCGTATTTTGCCCTCCGGGGTCCTCAAGACCGCGTGATGAGGCAGGAAGCAGTGGTCTTCACGCTTCCAGTCGATACCCGAAACCGACATGTGACCGAGCGACTCGTATTCCCGCATGAAGTCGAAGTACTTCTGCCGGAAATACCCGTCACGCTTCATGCGTCGTTCCATCGACAGAAGCCGCGTCTCGGCTGCATGGTGTGAACTGCCCAGCGGTGGGCGATCACTCCGAAATGGAAGACGTGTGAGAAATCGACCTGACCGAAGGCGACCAGTATTGTTCCGATAAAACTGTTCACACTCTTCTTCAACCGGGTCCAACCGGCGGACCGTAGGTGGTTCCTCCACCTCCCAAAACTTCTGTATCACCTCCGAGAGTACTGAACCGAATAAGGCACTACGAGTCGCTAGGCGTGGGGCAGCCGGCATGACCGGACCCATTACCGCATGGCCCAGTCTGGTGTTGACCGAAACCAGACCAGTCGCCTGCAACACTTGGACACCAGGCACTAACAGGTATCCCAAGGCATCGACACCCAATAAAATGTCTACTGGGCCCGGAATATCGAACTCCGGGTCAGCCAGTGACAACCCAGCGACCAACTGTCGCACCGAGGGCGACAACCGTACGTGAGGGTGTGAGCCCATCACATTAGGCATGACTAATGCCGTGACCGTCAGATTCACCGATGAATCCACCCGTGACGAGAGAGTAATCCGACATACTCCCTTAACGGAACCGACTTCCGTGTTCCCAATTCCCCGAATGGAATGTGGATACTCCCTTACCGAAATCCCCAACCGTCTTACAAGGTTGCACTAGACTAAGCACCCCTGGGCCCCCGAGTCCAATAGTGCTCGTGCTACACAAGATTTGCCGTCCGAACTCCACGCTATCACCGAGGCGGTGGGGAGCATGACCGTCTGTGGAATGGCGGCACCCTGTAAGTGGGCGGCGTGTCCCTAGCGGGAACCTCCGCGGGACCCGAACCCGCTGGGACCCCCGTCGGCCTGGTAACTCGGCTGCTGATATGCCACCGGTGGCATATCAGACCGCATGTACATCAGGGGGTCCCAACCCGCATAATAGGCCCCTCGCTCTCCCGGTAACCGACCATACCGGACTGTGAACGGTGTGCCCGGTGGCCACCGTGGATGGAGGGGGGAGAGCGGATCCAACCTGGGGCGCTCTAGGAATGGGGGCGACATCCGACTGCTCGCCTCCCTGTTCGCCTCCCAGAGCGACGGGCAGGGTGGCGCAGAAGGTGGTGGGCTCCCAGCCTTCGCGCCACTCATAGGTGCCATCTGACACCCGCCCGTAACACGCGGTGAGCCAGCGGCCCGAAGTCCTCGCTGGCCCTGGACAGCGGCGACCGAACCCCGGCTATCCCGCCTGTTACCCCCCGCGCTGCCCCCTTCCCCTCGGGGGGGGTCCCGTCCGCGGGTACCCCAGTCACCCCGTTGGTGACTCCCGTTGCCCGGAGGGGGACTGGGTCCGGCCCTGGTTGGGCCCTGTGACCGACCAACCTGAGTCCGGCCCTAGTGACCGTCCTAAGGGCCTGACCGATTCAGGCACAACATGAGGTGGTGCTTGCCACCGCAGCACTCACAGGGGGACGCCCGTGAGCACTCGCTCAGCGGGTGCGGCCCCAAACAACCGAAACACAATCGGTGGCGGAAGACCACCTTACTGCGGGCAGCCACACCGAGCGCCTTAAAGTTGGCGCAACTGGTCACTTCATGACCGGCACTGTCGCAGTGCACACAGCCGTCACCCGACGGCGCGGCACTCAAAACGCCAAATTGTTTTGACCGCCCACCCCCCCGTGGGGGTGGGGGGCGCGGCCCCTCCCGCATCCGCGCGGGTTGGCGCTGCACACTGGCCTCCGAATCCATGGTATCGCATCGCCTGCATTCACCCTCCAAGAAATCCGTTAATTGGACGAGCGTGGGCAGTTCCGAGCTACTGCCCCCATGCAGCTGTTCAAACCGACTTTGAACAGCTGCAGGCAACCGTGACAAAACCATATATAACACGATATATGACCATTGGTCTACCGGCAGACCAAGGTTCTGAAGGGCCTTAGTGGCCACCAGCACAGGGTTGAGCACCTGTACCCGGATGTCAACATCCCAGGTTACTCTTGGGATGCTGAACAGCTTCCCCAGCTGCGCATCAACCAACCGCCGTTTGTGTTGGTAGCGGTCAAACAATATGACCCGGGCAATCTCATAATTGCCCGCCGTAACCGTTAGGTGACCGACCAACTCTTTCGGTTCACCCCGCAGTGCCATCAATAGTTGGGCCAACTTGTAGGCGTTGTCCAGGTCGTCCCGACCGTGGACCAGACTATCGAATAAATTGATGAATGCCGGCCACTCATCAATTGCCCCACCGAAGGCCGGAATCTCCAGGTGTGGCAGCCGTCCAACAACACCCTTAGGGGGCGGGTCTCCGCTACCCTCCCCGCGGTCATCCCGACGCGTCCGCTTAATTTTTTCGGCGCGACGCTTGATGTCGCCCAAGCACTCCATCGCTTGGTCAGCATCCGCGCAGAGCTGCTTCACTGCAGCCACCGAGGCCTCATCCGTAAGCCCGAGGGCTTCAGCCTCCGCAGCCAGCCGACACACCTTCCCGACGCGTGTCATTGCGTCCTCCACACGCTTGAGCAGGACATCGTCCATGTCAGGTCGCTCCACATACTTGTGAGTATGGGCGAGCCATCTCATCTCCTCACGGGCACCATATCGCAGTACCGTCAAGGGCGAAGGTGACATGGTTACCGATTTAATTGTTTCTGGTCCTATGCTTCACTACCGAACTAAGCACAGCCAGAGACCAGCACTTGCCCGTCAGCGCTGGGCACAGAAATTAAGACTAAGTTGTAAAAACCAAGGCAACCACTAAAACAATTAAATCCTAAACAATATTTAATATGGTCGCCCTGTGGACATACACCTTATAATATACACTCTAAATCAATTAGAGAATGCCACCACATGGTTCAATACAAATAACACACAAAAGGTTATTATAAAAAAAAACTATTTTTCTAGAAGTGGCCCCTCCGATATGACCCACACTTCTTTTGAGGTCAGCAAAATCAGCTTAATACCCCTTAAATAGCCCGACCCTGCTGTGTAAACCGAAATAACACTGCAGTACTATAGAACCCGACGTTCTACCGCAAGTAATACAATCTAGTTACTTCGCAGAATGACTGTTCAATCTTTTATGCGCACAAACAGTAGTTTCCGACTACAAATTTATAATAATTATTAACTAAATTGGCACTTATACTTTCACTTACCGAAAATGAATTTTAATCGTGGTATACCGACCACAGACTCATTGCCGACTTGAGCCAATCTGAGATATTCTTTTCTCCCAACTACAATGTGGCAAAAACAACCCTACAACCGTGAATCGATGATTTCCCACTAGGAAACCACGCTCTGCTACCAAAAAGTTTAATTTCCACGCCTACCGAACGGCGTGGAATCCGAAGGGGGTGTGCTTTTGCCAGCACGTGAGAGAAAAAAAGTGATGAAATTTTACTGACCTTGTCACCGTAGACAGGAGATCGAAAGCTCGATTCGAGACAGGAATGTGGGATAGGAGCACCAGTTTGGGATAGGATATGGAGTGAATCTCACTATCGCTGCCGACGCTGTCGCCGGCGTGCTGCCTGCCGTCACGTGGAGTCGCCGCTACCGATACGACGTTGTCCAATCTACACGGATCACTTAACCGCTGACGCGAATCTACTTATTTCCCGACGATGTGGTAGATTTACAGTCCGACCAGGTCCGACACCTGTATTAGAGAATTGTTACACCGAAACAATCAATAGCCCGACGCCATGAGCAGACATGTTTATTCTCACCGACGAGAAAAAAGGCCAAGTTAACCTCCAATTTTTTCCTCTCGTTGGTACAAGTGACAGCTGCGGTCCGTTTCCGCTTAGTGATGTCCCGATTACTCGCGGTCGATCTACGCAACAAAAAACCGGTGCGTTCCGAAGCATAAATATTAAACACTGACGATAGACGGTATCAGCTGATACTGTGGTGAGAGAGCCCAGATCAGCCCATCAAGGTGTACGAGCTGAACACCAACACGTACGGGCTACGGTCTAGTCCTTATTTGGCGATTCGCACTCTTCGGGAGTTAGCGGATCGAGAACGGTTAAATTTCCCTAGAGGTGCAGCAATCTTGGAGCAGGATCTCTACGTGGACGATATCTGTACCGGTGCAGATTCAGTAGAGGAGGCGCTCGCTCGACGGGACGAGCTAGTTGAGCTCTTACGGGGTGGAGGTTACGAGCTCCGGAAATGGATGTCGAACTCTCCAGAGTTACTGTCTGGTCTTCCGGATGACTACCAGCAGGATCCCCACATTTTTGAAAATTTGGAAAATCCAAATATGTTGTCGGTATTAGGCGTCCAGTACCAGCCGGTGTCAGACATGTTTTCGTATCGGGTCGAGTTGGACTCCCCGAAGGTCTGGACGAAACGGAACGTCCTTTCAACGGTGGCTAGGACATTTGATCCAAACGGGTGGATCACCCCGGTAACATTTCAGCTCAAGTGTTTTATGCAGCAATTGTGGTCTGCTGAGCTGAAATGGGACGACCCGATCGGCGGGTCATTGAGCTCAGAGTGGGACTCGTTCTTTTCGACCCTCCCTGGCATCAATCGGATTTCACTGCCACGGAGGTTGGTCCCCACCAAACGATACACCGCCACCCTGCATGGGTTTTGCGATGCCTCGGAGAAGGGCTACGGAGCTGCGGTATATCTGCGTACGGTCGACTCCTCGGGGGAGGTTGGTGTGCGGTTGGTCATGGCCAAGAGCAAGGTTGCGCCGTTGCGCACTCGCCTGACCATTCCCAAGTTAGAGCTTTCGGGAGCGGCTCTCCTGACTCGTCTGCTCAACCACACGATGACGGTTCTTCGTGGGTCAATAGCGTTAGAAGATACGGTCTACGCTTGGACGGACAGCCAGATCGTGTTATGCTGGCTGAAGGCTTCAGTTCACAAGCTGGAGATTTTTGTGGCGAATCGGGTTTCGCAGATTTTGAATTCGGAGGTTCCCTTAATCTGGAGACATGTTCCAGGGGAAATGAACCCAGCAGACTGTGCGTCTCGTGGGTGTCACGCTCCGGAGTTGGTTGGACATCCCTTGTGGTGGGGTCCAAAATGGTTGACTCAAGCCGAATCGGATTGGCTAATGAGTCCACGCGTTACCTCGGCGAACGGCGCCTTGACAGTCGGTGTCTGTACGTCGCAACCAGAGCCGGAAGAGGAGTTCAGCCTGCTGGAACGGTACAGCTCGCTCGACAAGCTGGTCAATGTGACCGCCTGGATCTTTCGATTTGCGCGGAATTGTCGCAATTCTGTGGCGCAACGGGTGCGGACACAGGTCCTGACACCACGGGAACGGAACCATGCGTTGTTCGCATTGGTACGGAACGTGCAGACGGTGCACTTTAAGTCCGAATTGGACATTCTGAGACGCGGACGCGTCCAACTGAAGGGAGCTGTGGCTCGGCTTAACCCGTTTATTGACCCTCAAGGATTGCTGAGGGTAGGAGGTCGGCTGCGGAATGCCAACCTGCCTAATGCGGCTCGCCACCCGTTGTTACTCCCTAGGAAAGGGAAGTTGGTCGAACTGTTGATACAGGATCGACACATTCGGAATGGGCATATCGGATGCCACGCCTTGATGGCGTTTCTCCAGCGCGAGTTCTGGATTCTATCGGGAAGACGCTTAGTGCGTAGCGTCGTATTTCGGTGCCTGCCTTGTTATCGGGCCAAGGCGGTTACGATGCAGCCCCAGATGGGCGATTTGCCCTCGGATAGGGTTAACGAAATCCGGCCCTTTGCGGGTGTCGGAACGGATTTCGCGGGACCATTCATGGTCAAGTCTTCACAGCTACGGAACGCCAGATTAGTGAAGGCATACCTGTGCGTCTTGTGCTTGGCCACGAAGGCAGTCCACTTGGAGGTGGTCAGTGACCTCACTACAGAGGCATTTATCGCATGTCTAGATCGGTTCGTCTCACGAAGGGGCCTCCCGACATTAATCCGTTCGGACAACGGCACAAATTTTGTCGGAGCCAGGCAATATCTGCAGGAGGTCACTCAATTCCTGAACGGTAACCAGGACGCCATCGGTACGGCTTGCTTCCGACGAGGGATTGAATGGGTTTTCAGTCCGCCGGGATGTCCTCATTGGGGAGGAATTTTTGAGGCTGCGGTTAAATAGGCTAAGTCGCACCTGACGAGGATCATCGGTGAGACCTCTCTACGCTTTGAAGAGCTTGCGTCGCTGTTCTGTAAAATTGAAATGACACTGAACTCGCGTCCGTTGTGCCCGCTCAGTTCGGATCCAAATGATTTGGAAGCGTTGACGCCGGGTCACTTCTTGATAGGTCAGCCCCTTAACGCCCTGCCAGAATACCCATTCGATGATGTTAAGTTAAGTCGGTTAACTAGGTGGCAGATGTTGCAGCAGATAGCTCAAGATTTTTGGAAACGGTGGTCCCTTGAGTACTTGCACATCTTGCAGCAGCGCCTTAAGTGGAATGACCGGACGAGCCCCCCTCAAGTCGGTGATTTGGTGCTCATTAAGGATGCGAACCTGCCATCATTGAGATGGAGACGAGGACGGATCGTCAAATTGTACAAGGGTCGGGATGGCACGCCTCGATCAGCAGAAGTCAAGGTGGGGGACTCGGTCCTCAAGAGAGCGGTCGCAACACTTTCTCGCCTTCCTATTGATTAGGGACAGGTTCGGGCCTGTCCGGGCGGGTGACTGTTTAATATTTATGCTTCGGAACGCACCTCCTTTTGTTGCGCGACTCGGAACGGAAACGGAACTAGCAGCTGTCACTTGTATAGAAACGAGATGACGAGTTAGAGGTTACCTTCTTGACATGGAAAAAATATCGACACATGGCGTTCGGGCCTTGGCTGTATTTCAGTAGTAATAATTGTCTACCACAGGTGTCGGGCCTGGTCGGAGTGTTAACTATAATAATCGTCGGGAAATAAGTAGATTCACGTCAGCGGAGTGAGTGCTTCGTGTTGTGAAGGTTAAAGTTGTTCGGTCCCCAATTCGTCGCATTCGGACAGCGACTCCTCGTGTCGGCAAGCAACACGACGGCGACAGCATCGGGCTACGACGAGAGTAAGATTCGACTCCTCTCCCCCCACCCATTGTGCTCCTTATCCCGCATTCCTGTCTCGAATTGAGCTTTCGAGTTCCGGCCCACGGCGTCAAAGGTCAGTACCACTTGTGATACTCCTGGTGAAAACCAACCCTACCAGATTCCACGCCCGTTCGGTTGAGGCGTGGAATTAATCAACCTAGATCGACCGATCTAGATCTACGATCTAGACCAACTGGTACGAGAAACCTATCTTACACAAAAACATTTAGTCTGCCTACGTATAATTATTACCAGATATAATAAATGAACTACATAACGAACTGATAAAAGACTATGAACAATTACCTAGTGATAAGCTACACAAAATTAAAAATTGTAATATAAAAGGAACGATCTCGCCACTCCAGACAGAACAATAAGGACTACGTGAATAACAGATTGTATTAGTAATAAATGAACACTTATTACAAATACAACCACATAAAGTATTAAATAAAATAAAATAAACTCCTATACCAAATTAAAAACTACTTACTTTTCCCCGATAAAGGATATATAAGCTGGTATCCGCGACTTTTCCGGGTCTTCAAGTTTTGTTTTCACGACAAAAGGTAGCCTTTCTCCATGTGGTCCCATGGTCGAATCCCTGCTGGGGAAAAGAAAAAAACAAACCAAGTTTCTGATTCCCAAGACACGGGTCCTAGTGTAGGGCAAATGTATGTGCCTGCATAAATATTTGTTTATTATTATCTGCAAGGTACGTAAGACGAATTAGTTTAAATTCGACTATTTGTGTTAATATGTGTTGATTTGAGTGTTGATAGTTTGTTACTAATAATACAAATAGTGTTCCAGTGCTAAATGTGGTCAGAATTGTAATTCTGATAAAATAATCGATCACGGACCAACCCAAAAAGGACGATTTGAACTGCTAACGGACAAAACCCTATTCCTATTCATAGGAGTATTCCTTTCTATTATTCATATTTTACAAGCATACACCTTGAAACAAGGCCTTAAGTATTATAATTAGGCAATACACTACATACTGCTCATGCCTCACTATTGTGAGATACGTCCATCCTCAATCACACTGGCGGCGTCATTGTTTTGTCTCATAGCACTTCGCAATCTGTGGAAGTACTTTTGACGATAATATTTTAGCCGTTCACTCATATTTACAACACGATATACACAAGTGCATTGATAGGTTAGACCGTGGCAATTAATTTGAATATAGTGCAAGTTTGAAGGTAATTCTAGAGACATATATATTAGGTACTCACTTCACAGCTGATCAGTGCATATTGGTTCAAGGCACTTGTTAATATTGTTAACCTTCACGACATCGTTCGTAGGGCTTTGGTATCGGCCAACGTTCCTAGTGTGTTGGAGCCGCCAGGTTTGTGCCGGTCGGATGGGAAGCGTCCGGACGGCTTGACCCTGGTACCTTGGGAGAGAGGACGCTCCCTGCTATGGGATGCGACCTGCGTCTGCACCTTTGCTGCCTCCCATGTCGGGTCGACGGCGGCCCGCGCTGGTGCAGCCGCCGAGTCTGCCGCAAGACAGAAGTGCCTTAAGTATGCCGCACTCACGGGAAGCTACGGGGAAAGAGTACTACTCGGAAAGTGTATATAAACAATGCAATAGCCACTAGCACTGGTAATATGTGTCGAAATATATGGCGCGTTATCGCTTCCGAATCTTGCCGTGCGAAAGGCAAGGAAAATGCACTGGACGTGCTAATTAGCGGAACCACGGGCAACTGCGACCGGGAGCTGAAAAATTTCATTTCATAGACACCAATATTTGTATTGGAAAATATTTTTATTTGAATAAGGATAGGTATTACCTATCTAGGTTTTATACAAAACAGATAGCACAGTCACTATCTTATTTTATTTTGAACCAGTCAAGTTTTTGACTAATGAAACGCCTGCTTCTATTGAGCAGTGTAATAATAATGACATGTACTCCTTGGAATCTGTTCCAAGCTCTTTAAATTAACCCATAGGACAACAGAGAGTAACTCTGGCAGTAATATTAATATTTGTATAAATATACCTTCATCTTGCCCATTAAATCAAGTTACTAGTAATGAAAAATGTAAAAGTAAGAATATTTTAAACGTGGTTCATCAAAATATACAGGGCATGTTAAGTAAAGAACTGGAAATTGAGTTATTCATGAACTGTAATAATATTGATATTTTATGTATAACAGAGCACTTTTTAAAGAGTTATCAGTTCATGTTCAACTTTAATAACCACCACGTTGCTAGTTCGTTCAACAGAAAAACAGCTGATCGCGGTGGCTCCTTAATACTTGTAAATAATAGTTTTAAATATAAGGAACGAGTTGACATAGTGAGCCTGTCTGTTGAGCGTACCATGGAAATAGCCTGTATTGAACTTGAACAAGTTATTGTAATGAGCGTATACAGACCACCACCTTCATCCTTTGATTTATTCGAAAAGAAAATGGATGAAGTGTTGATTAAAATCAGCGATAAAAACAAATTTTTTATAATTTGTGGTGATTTTAATGTTAATCTGTTAGAGGATAATAATATTTGTACTAGATTAAAATCTTTATTTTTATGTCACAACATGAACTATCTGTTTTTGGAGCCTACTAGAATTACTGCTACATCTGCTACCTGCATTGACAATATATTTACTAACATTACGCCCATTTTCAAATCGGTCATCAATAAATTAACCTCTGATCACTCTGGTCAGATAGGTATATTCAATATTAAAATAAAAAAGGACCAAAAAGAGGATATTACATGTGTGCCCGTTAGTGACACTCGGCTTGAACACTACAGGAATAATATTTTAGATAAACTATGGGAAATACCATACAGTGACGATCCAAATTTGTTGTACAACTCAGTATTTAACCTTGTCAAAAATGAATATGATACGGTATTTAAATCAAAAACTATAAAAGTTAATAACAAAGCTTTATTTAGTGATTGGGCGACAGTTGGAATTCATAGGAGCAGACGAAGATTATATGAACTCTATGAAGAGAAATCATATAACAAAAATACGGCCTTTCTAGATTATGTTCGTAGTTATTCAAAAATGTTTAAACGCGTTTGTGCCGTAGCTAAATCTAATTTCATTAAAAATAAAATTGAATCTAGTAGCAATGTAATGAAAACGACTTGGCAAATTATAAACAGAGAGACTGGAAAGGCCAAAGCTACACATAATAACTTCAAGCTTAAGATAGATAATCAATTGCTAAGTACAGACCTAGAAGTAGCAAAAGCTTTCGAAAATTTCTTTACGGACATTCCAGTTTCAACAACCAAGTCTTTAAATTCATCTCCCGCTGCTGCTGAATCTATACTTAAACAAAACTTTGAGGAATGTAAAACAGATTTTAAATTTAGGCACGTAAATAATAAAGACATTGTAAAAGCGTTTAAATCCCTGGAAATGAAAAAGACAGCTGACGCCCATGGTCTCTATCAGTAAAAATTATTAGTTCCATTGTAGATTGTATTGCACCTCACCTTTGTTGTATATTTAATCAATGTATAGATAGTGGTGTGTTTCCTGACTTGATGAAACTAAGTAAAGTTATACCTTTATTCAAAGCTGGTAGTACATCAGACCCCACCAATTTTAGACCCATATCGATACTACCAACGCTTAGCAAAATATTTGAAAAACTCATACTTAATCAATTGCAAAGTCATTTTTAATAATTTAATTCATATTGCTCAGTTTGGTTTCACAAAGGGTCGTTCAACAGCCGATGCTGGTGTTGAACTAATCGACAATATTTTTGATGCCTGGGAAGACGCAATGGATGCAATAGGTGTCTTCTGCGATCTATCCAAGGCTTTTGATTGCGTCCATCATGACACTCTTGTCAGGAAGTTACGCCATTATGGTGTAAAAGATCAGGCACTTGGCCTTCTGGAGTCATATCTAACAGATAGGGTTCAGATGGTCGATGTTAATGGGAAAAGATCACCTGGGTCTTCAATAAGTATGGGCGTACCGCAAGGTTCAATTCTTGGTCCTTTCTTGTTTTTAGTATATATTAATGATTTACCTTACCTTGTTAAAACAAAACATGGATTAGTATTGTTTGCCGATGATACTTCTTTGATATTTAAAGTTAAAAGACAGCAATCAAATTATGACGAGGTAAACAATGCTATCTCTAGTATAGTGAACTGGTTTACTGTTAACAATTTATTACTTAATGAAAAGAAAACTAAATGTATTAAATTCGTGTTACCCAATGTGAACCCGGTAACTACAGACATATTTATAAAAGGACAGAGATTGGACCTTGTGCAGTCGACTGTCTTTTTGGGCATTACTTTAGACGCCAAACTACAATGGGATCCTCATATAAATAAATTGTCGAACAGACTGAGTTCGGCAGCGTTCGCAGTTAAAAAAATTAGAGCTCTTACCGACGTAGACACCGCTAGACTAGTCTACTTTAGTTACTTTCATAGTCTAATGACCTATGGTATTTTATTGTGGGGTCACGCTGCGAATGCTAATATAGTATATTTATTCTGCAGAAACGGGCTGTTCGTGCAATTTATAGATTAGGGCCTAGAGTGTCACTGAGGGAAAAGTTTAAAGAAATCAATATTCTGACATTTGTGTCTCAATATATCTATGACAATCTTGTGTATGTAAAAAGAAATATAACTAATTTTCAGAAGTACAGTGATATACACAATTTTAATACTAGAAATAAAGACAAGTTGGTTGCTTATGTAAGCCGACTACATAAAATTAGTAATTCTTTTAAAGGCAATTGTATACGCTATTACAATAAGGTCCCTACTGATATTAAAAACTTACCTTTAGACAAGTTTAAAATAATAATAAAACAGAAATTGTATAAAAAAGGTTACTACAGGATATCTGATTACTTAGAGGACAGATGTCCATGGGAATAGATTGTTTGAGTAACAGGCTGTTTCGATATATAATTAGCATTCATTTTGTAATTTGACAATATTTTATTTAAAAAAGGAAACGCAAAAGATGTGACGACTGTGGAGTTTCTTCGGTGAGCTCTTCTCCACAGATTTCGCCATTGGGTTAGTGAACTCACCGAAAAAAATGTAATGACGGATCTAAGTGATGTAACAACATCCTATGGAAATAAATGATTTTTGATTTTGATTTTGATTTGATTTTAGCGAGCTGCCACTACCGCCGCGACCTTGAACCGGTTCTACATAGAAGCGAACAATAAAAATATCGCTAAACCTCATCTAGATAACGCGATGTCGTACCTCCAATTGTATATGACTACACCAATACCGACACTTCAATTCACACCATTTTCGTTAGGCGAAATTATCAAGGCAGTTAAAAACACAAAACGTAAACAATCAAAGTACATAAATGATATGTCCACAAATGTCCTAGTCTACCTTCCACCGGTTGTAATATCGCTATTATGTCTCCTTTTCAACCAATGTATCTCCGCGGGCCTCTATCCTAGCTTGCTTAAAAACATAAAAGTACAACCTATATACAAAGGCAAAGGGGAGATGAACGTATTAAAAACCGGTCAAGTGCGAGTCTAAATCGCGCACGAAGGGTCCCGTAGCACCGTTCAATGGAAGCGATGGTGTGGAGTGAATAGTTTGGATTTTACACAGCAAAATATTGTTTACAAAGTTATTGGTACGGTTACTTTCACACTCCATGTACGTAACCAGGTGCATCCATAAGTTTGTATGTGGTATTGAAATAATTGTTGCACGGGAGCCCCCTTAAATATTTCTTTTATCCTGTTTTTTAGTATTTGTTGTTATAGCGGCAACAGAAATACATAATCTGTGAAAATTTCAACTCTCTAGCTAGCTAGGTTCTTGAGATACAGCCTGGTGACAGACGGACGGACGGACAGCGAAGTCTTAGTAATAGGGTCCCGTTTGGAACCCTTCGGGTACGAAACCCTAAAAACTATCGACCCATATCTTTGATTCCTATCGTCTCGAAGATATTCGAGAGGTTGATAAGTGACAATGACGGATCTAAGTGATGTAACAACATCCTATGGAAATAAATGATTTTTGATTTGATTTGATTTGACAGGCTCACGTCATTCTTTTTAGAAAACGGCCTCCTCAATGGGCAACAATACGCCTACCAGCCTGGTCGGTCAACCGTGGATGCAGCACGTGACGTGGTGACGAGGGTGATGGGCCACCTCGAGGGTCGGCGGCAGGTGGCAGCTATATTCTGCGACTTGTCGCGGGCGTTCGAATTGGTCAATCACTCTCTCTTACTTGACAAGCTCAAACTATACCGAATAACCGGCAATTTTCATAACACCATAACTGCTTTCTTAGCAAACCGTAAGCAAAGTACCTGGGTCTGCGGAGCCAGGTCTGAACTCGAATCCCTGCAGGATTTTGCTGTGCCACAAGGATCAATCATGGGAAATAACTTGTTTTTAATATTAGTCAACGATATGACAATGGCATCGGAGGACGCTGAATACGTTATGTATGCCGACGACTGTTGCGCCATTGTCAATGCTGATAACTATGACGGCCTGAAAAGTAAACTTAAAACGGTTATGGACCAAACCGCACACTGGTTCTCAGTCAATGGGATGATGCATATCGTCGAAAAGACAAACATAATGCAGTTCCAGCTCCGAAGAACAAAAGGTCACGAGCTGAACGTCACCTGCAACGGCAGTATTGTCCCTCAAGTGGACCACGTCAAGTACCTCTGGTTCACTATTGACTCGGGATTGACGTGGTCGCAACACATTGACGCCACCTGCAAACGACTGTCATCTGCGTGCTTCGCGCTGTCCAGGCTCATCCCCTGTCTCTCTACTGAAAATGTGATGAAGTCGTATTACGGTTACTTTCACTCAGTGTTAATATACGGGCTAGACATTTGGGGAGCGGCCTCGGACCGCGACAGAGCATTTAGGATGCAAAAACGTGCCATAAGGGTAATTTCGGGCATGCCCTGGGACCACCCTGCTAGGGAACTATTCAAAGAGTATAACATCTTAACTCTTCCGAGCCTGTATATTTTGGAGATATGTAAGTACGTAAGGCTAAACCTCCATAATTTCCCCACAAATGCTCAAATGATTAACAGACCTAGCTCAAGACGCAGTCACCTACTATTTGTGCCGCCCAGACGATTGGCCAAGTCGAGACACTCACTGTCCATAATTGGCCCTAAGCTGTATAATGCCATACCCGACGACGTAAAAATGAACCCAATAATACTACTTTCCTCCGAAACTTAAAAAAGCTGCTAATGTCAAATGCGTGCTATTCGATAGACGACTTCTACAAAATCGCTGGGTCAAAACAATAACATATCATAATTAATGAATTAGAATATATAATATACTAACTAAAAAGTAAACTTATTTAATATAATAAACAATTTTGTTTTTGTAACATGTAAAATCCTTACAAAAAAAAACGATAATTTGAATTAAGTACTATGAATGTGACTTGTAAACTGTGTTTATTAATAAAAAATTGAATTGAATTGAATTGAAAGACAATCGAACCTAGCCAAAGCGGATTCATTACAATGTATTTATTTATCTAGTAAGTCTAACAACTCCCGCAGCCTAAGACCTTTCTGATATAACCTCTTGAGATTATGCACATAAACTTAACCCAACTAAAACCTTTCTGACACTCTTGAAATAAAGCTCAAAATAGCATGCGGCTGTGCCTATAAACGGTTCACTGTATATCTTAAGGTAGGAACATAAAAAACACCTGTATTAGACAAACTGCTTCAATCTACTGGAGTAGACTGCATAAGTCAAGGAGGTTTTGGAAAGGAGATGCCCCGTGGTTCTTCTTCTTTTAGGATTCGTACTTTATGTACTCACTCACTCGTATGTCTGTTCTAGGTGAGTAATGAATGGAAGATTGTTATACAAGAGAGTTATCAAGCATTTAAGCTAAGCGAGCGAGGGTGCTTGCATGATACGAGGGTGTAATTCATCACTTACATCCGAGTGCAATACACTAGTTTGCTTCATTAATGCGAGGAAATAAATAATTTTGCCCTTCAAAATATATTTCTGGCGCCAATTAATCTTTCTTTTTTACATGCGATTTTCTTGCTGGCCAGCGCGATCGTTTTAAAAAGAATACCAAATTATTGTGTCACTTTTAGGCATCTTGCCTCAATTATTAGGTCTTATACCAAAAAACAAGGAGGCCTTGTTCGATTTTCAAATTAACTTACGTCCATAGGGTTGTAAATCGAATCTGCCTCCCGCATATCGACTAAGTTGTTTAGTTGTGATGCAAACGTTGTACTAAACGGCCGAATTCTAAACCAATTAAGTTGAAATTTGTTACACTTTTGGATTAGTGTGACCAAATACGAACGTGTTCCGTTAGCAAATAAATTTTCAATTCGTGGGTCAATTCCGGGGGCAAATCAGAAAATTATTTGAAAGGCTTTTCAACCTGTATCATGTGATAGGTCGAATAAAAAAGCTCAGTGCGATTTCAAATATATATGTATTTTTTTTATTTTGGAAATATTAATTAAATGTATTAATTTAATTTATTTATTTAAAAAAAAACATTTAAGAAAAGTAAAAAATAGATTATGACCCTCCCTAATCACTTGATCCTAAAATTTTGTCAAAAAATAGTGTTATACAGGGTTACAGGTTAAGTCGACCTAGATCCGTTAAGGGCGTGTAGTACCCATCTTTTCTGACTGATTTCACTATGAAACACCCAACCCCAAACCTAACCATTTTCGAGATAATCGACTTTTATTTTTTTTAGAAAAATTGTTGATTTTTTTGCCATTAAGTGTGTGTGTTGTGCGCCTTATTATTATTATTATTTATTTTTTATATGCAGTTTAAGATGCTCTATGAACTTAGTAACCAAAATCTTACGTAAGTTAACTAAATACGTTGTTCTGGACGATTGAAAGTTCAAAAAGTTAATAAAAAAATTGTCAATTTACCTTTCTTTAAGGAATATCTAAAAAAAAATGTATAGCAGACGTTTGGCAGATGTGCCTAAAAATATCTTGAAATTATAACACTCTAGGGTTTTATTTATCTCGTAGGAAAATAATTAGTTTCATAGGCTATAGTGGACGTAAAAATAATAACGCTTATTGAGCCTACTTTATTCTTTGGCCCTAGAAAGTAAAGCAAAACAATAGGTAAGTTTGTACAAAATAACATTTATTAACTTCCTAGATTAAAGTTCGTGTTCAACATGTCCTCCTCTGTTTTGTATACATCTTCGCATTCTTCTGCGAACCCAAGTTTTTACTAAACCAGTAGTCAATGTTCTTCTAATTTCGTTTGCCGCGTTGATTATCCTGACTTTCAATTCTTCGACAGACTCAATTGGATTGGGCTCGCTGTAGACGAGACTCTTCATATGCCCCCACACATAAATATCCATGGGGGTAAAGTCCGGACTTCTGGCTGGCCAGGGTAAAGGCCCACCTCGTCCTATCCATTTATGGGGATAATTTGTGTCCAGCCATTCTCTGACACTTCTTCGGAAATGTGCAGGGCAGCCATCATACTGGCAAATGTCCCTGATTAGGTTCAGTGGCAAATCATCCATCAAATCGTTGAGTCTCCTCTGAGGAAGTTTTCATAGTACTCCCCATTTAAATTATCGGGTAGAAAGTTAGGTCTAACAAATAATTTATTGTGTTTTAACCTGTATGTATCTGTCTCTTTGAATGTAACCTCAATTATTCTTATTTGATTAAGTACATAGGTCACACTGAAAGTTTCCGGAACTGGCTACTTACATAAACGATATTTAAAAAGTAATTACAACATTTGAAAATGTTGTATTTACTAAAATTAAATGTTGTAAAGTTCATAGAGCATCTTAAATTGCATGTACAAAATAAATAATAATAATAATAAGGCGCACCAATTTCAAAATATCATATTTAATGGCAAAAAAATCGGCAATTAAAAAAAAAGAAAAAAAAAACGATTATCTCTAAAATGGTTAGGTTTGGGGTAGGGTATTTCATAGTGAAATCAGTCAGAAAAGGTGGGTACTACACGCCCTTAACGGATCTAGGTCGACTTAACCTGTAACCCTGTATATATATCTTAACTCAAATATTTCAAGAAAAATAATGATAAATGTGTTGTTTAAATGGGGAGAGGACAATTGGGGGCGAAACAAAAAAATAAAAATGTATTTCTCGAACTTTATCGTGTGACATGTCAAATTAGGATTGTTGCGGGGATCTCAAATATATATTTTGATAAACCTGAAGTCCTAAGTTATTTTTTTTAAGCAAATTGTCAAAAAATATCATCACTGCCATTTTATCTTCAAAACTACTGATCCTAAAATTTGGAATAAAATAAGTAAGTTTTTACATAAATATTACTAGAAAAATAATAACAAATAGCAATTGGCGGGCAAATCAGATAGCAAAAAAAAAGTTTTCCAAACTGAATCGCGTGCGAATATTTCATATATATATATATATTCTTTCATCATGTTGAAATACTGAGTTAAAAACAAATTAAGAAAAAAATTAAAAAAAGACCATTCCCTGCCTTATATCGGAAATTAGAAGCCCAAAGAATAAAAAAAAAATGTTTGTCTGTAAAGTTGGTTTAAGGACGATAATTTTACGTGATAACGTCGTAAGGTGAATGCTTAGGCTTATCGTGTCTCTCTATCGCTTGTTCCACGCTCTCGCTTGTGCGCTCGGCTCAGGCGGAACGTGATAATGAGTCGTGCTTTTTCGTGGGTGCAGCCGGCGTTCATCGATTTATAAGACGTTATGATGTCAAAAAACTTGGTATAGGTCTTTACTTTTATAGCGCAAAAATATAGAGAAATGTATGGTTAAAATGGAGGGAACAATTTTACATATATGTTGTGAGAGTAGCCGTTATAATAAATTTGCAAACAAAAACAGAAAAATAAAAGATACCTACTCCCCATGCAAGAAACTGGAGTACCCAAATGTATAATAATTTTATTACGTAAATTTTTGTCTTGTGCTTTTTAGTGTAACGCAGTCAGGTTTTTAGTTTTTGAATTACGGCATTTATTTCATAATTATTTATTGTACTGCAATTAACATATTAAGAAAACTTATAAGATTAACGTGTTTAAAGGCGAGCTTATCTCTGAGAAGAGATTCCTTCCAGCAAACCATGGTTGGACAGGTGAAGGTGAAGTAGATAAAGCGTGGGAAGAATTATACATACACAAATAGAAACGTACTGTGTATATTATATCCTTATTTATCTAAAACCTGAATATATAAATATAGAAAAATAGACTAAATGTAATATACATACTATAAGAACACACAACTATAAAATAATAGACTAAATAAACAAGTACCTAATTTAATACATCGTACTAATATAGATGTCACGTTTGGTTGGTTAAATCAGACACTTAACTAACTCTCTAGACCGTTAATTACATACCGACGTTTAACCAAGTCACTAAAATTCCGTCAGACAAGTGAGTGAAGGTAACGTTTAACGAGTTGTCTAAACGTTCCTACGCAACAAGACATATACAATATAAATATTTCTTTATGTGTACTTAAGTTTATGTTTTAAGTATTTTTGTTGTTCTTACATGTTCAACTGCGACATATATGACATATAAATATGTAACGTACCAACTAACATGAAAGAAAAAAATATATTTAGTGATGGACGACTGTCTGATAGTGCAGAGAAGTACATTCCACAATCATAACGCCCGGATCCTAAAACCGTGCTCGTTGGCTGCAGTGCACGTTGTGGGGCTTTGAGACGCCATGTGAGTTCTCATATTCATATTCATATTCATTTATTTGCATATAACATGTACAATACACACTACAGGTGGAAAATGTATGTAGGGTACATGCACCCTGACAGGGTATAACAAATTTATCTACACATACACATAACTTTTACATTGACCCGATCAGCTGTTCACAGGTTAAAGAGACTAAATTTATTTTCCTAATAATTTTTATCTTCGAAGAATTCCTGCAGCACGTAGTAGCATTTTTCGGCGAGGTAACATTTTAAAAGTTTTTTAAATTTTGTTAAATCTTCCATTTCCTGGAGATTTTTGGGTAAATTATTATATATTTTTGTAGCCATGGTAAAGGGACCACATTGTACCATTTTAAGTATTGTCTGGGGACAGGATAAGTAGCTTTTAGGTCTTAAATTATTTGGACGGGAATATTTTGGGAACATATGTAATTTTTTTTTTACAAAGTTGCTGATTTCTAATATATAGATAGAAGTTAGTGTGAGTATTTTATATCGTTTAAAATAGGGCTTGCAGCTAGTCATATTGTCTATATTAGCAACTATTCTGACGCATTTCTTTTGTAATAAAAAAAAGTTTGGTACCTTGGTACTGTTTCCCCATACCACTATACCATATTGTAGCCACGCGTGAGCATAGGCATAATATGCTGAGAGAGCAGTCTTCACATCTGTGTATTTCTTTAATTCGAGCAGCGCGTAAGTGAATCTTGATAGTTTGGTTGATATATTTGCAATGTGGTCTTTCCAGTTTATATTGCTATCTATGTTAATGCCTAGTAAAGGGTAAGTTTTAGCACATTCGATTTTATTACTTAGATATGAGTAGTTTATTTCTAAGGGACGTTTTTGATGTGGTTTAAATTGTAATAGTTTTGTTTTGGAATAATTTATTTGTAAATTGTGTTCATTTAACCAGTTAATTAATGTATCAAATGTAGTTTGAAGAAGTACGTTGAGGTCGGTGGCATTTTGGCAAGGTATAACTATTGATATATCGTCGGCAAATAGAGTGGATGAATGGTTAATTTGTTTAGGCAAGTCATTCATGTAGAGCAGAAAGAGAATGCACCCCAGTACACTTCCTTGGGGGATTGACTTAGTGACTTGTGCTTTTTCAGATCGCACTTTATTAATCAAACCAGTTTTACCATCATAATGTTCTATTTCTACAAGTTGATATCTGTTTGATAAGTAAGAGTCGAACCATTGGTGCACAATACCACGAACACCTATTCCATATAATTTTTTTAATAATATATCATAAAGGACACGATCATATGCCTTGCTCATATCGAGAAGTAAACCAATAGCATATTTTTATTATTTATAATATTTAAAATATCTGTAATATATTTATAAACAGATAGTGATGTCGAGTGGTTTTTTCTAAATCCATATTGGAACTTACTAAATATATTAAATTGTTCACAGAAGGAATACAGTCTGTTTGCCATGGCAGTTTCAAAGATTTTTGCGAATGTAGGTAAAAGAGCAATTGGTCTGTAGTTTGTGCAGTTACTTTAGTTACCTTTTTTGTAAATAGGTTTAATTATGGATAGTTTTAAGAGGTCTGGTACTGTACCATCTGCAAAAGACTGATTTATAAGAAACGACAGAATAGGGGCCAATTTTTCAACACATTTTTTTATTAGTAATGGGGGCAGTTCGTCATGACCGAAACTTTTTTTGTTTTTTAATTCTTTTATTATTTTAATAACTTCAGGGATGGTAACTGGTTTTAAGTACATTGAATTTTCAGACGGCTCAATTACAGCTTTTCCTTTTGGTGCGGGAAGCGAGGGATCTGAATTTGCAACATTCAGGAAAAAGTCGTTGAAAATATTAGCTATACGAAGCGGGTTATCTATTATTTTATTTTGTTCATTCAATTTAATGTTAACTCTATCTATTTTTGTTACTTTGTTAGTTTGCTCCTTTATTAAGTGCCAAGTCGATTTTATTATGTTATCAGAGTTTTTGATTTTATTAATGTTTTGGATCCTTTTAGACGTTTTTACAATTTTTTTCAATAATAGTTTATATTGTTTATAGGCATTATTTAGAATTTTATAATCTATTTTATTTACAAGTAGTTTTAGTAGTCTTTTATTCTTACAGGATTGTTTTATACCTTTTGTTAGCCATGTTTTTTTGCTTTTAAGTTTTATTTTAACATTTTTTAGGGGTATAGTTTTATTTAGAATGTAAGTTAATTTTGATTGAAATGACATATAGTTTTCATTTAAGTTTTTATCTCTAGTGATTAATTTATTAAAGTCAACTTTATTAAGTTCTGAGATGAAATTGTTTATATTTTGGTCATTAAATATTCTTTTTTTTACTGACCATGTAGTTCGAGCGTTATTATGATCGGTTGGTATTTGTATTGTTGTACCTTTATGATCTGAAAAACCATATTCATGGACGGAGATGTTTTCTTTTTTTACAATAAAGTTAGTAAATATTAAATCTAAACAAGTAGACGAGGTTTCAGTTATTCTGGTAGCCTCTTTTATATGTTGGTGAAAATTGTAGCTTTTCATTAGATCAATAAAGCTTGATCTTAGCATAGAATTTACTAGCATATCAATATTAAAATCACCTCCTATTACAACATTTTTCCTTAAATAGAGTCCTGCATGAAGAAATAAATTCCAAGCGATCACACAAGTAGTTTTTTCTTTCATGATACATTTGCCTCGGTTTGCTGGAAGAAATCTTTTTTTAGAGATAAGCTCGCCTTTGTACATATGATTTATCTTAATGTAACCTTTTAAATTTAATAAAGGTGTGCAATAAAGAATTATGAATGAAAGATAGGATAATGTAGATTCCACAACATATTATAGAGGAAACACAAAATATGAGAGACCTGTCGAAACCGAATCGGCAGCCACTTCAACTCCTTGTGATACTGTGGAAGGTGGTCTTACGCAATCCAAAGATGCACCGAATCCCGAGATTGTGTTGTCTTACGGGTTTATTCAGCTGTCCATAGTTGGTGTTGACCCAGCAAACATCAGCCTAGTCAATGAGGAGGAGAAGGGACTAAGGAAGGGTAATTTTGATCTGGCAAGGTTATTTCCTGATTTTTAGAACAAAATTACAAAAAAAAGTAAGGAATTGTTTCAAAATGTACACTAATATACCTGGAGAGTCTATATTTTTAGAATATGATAATTTGATGGCAGTCGGGGGACCGTGTTTATAAATTCCTTTAAAGAAAGTCCCCCAACTGCAAACAAAACATTATAAAAAAACACTCTCCAGGTTCATTTGTATACATTAGATTATAAATAAAAAATCATTAATCTATTGACTACTTGTCTTTTATATATAAAAGCGAACTAAAACATCAATACGGACCGCGGACTCACCGCGTAAATAACTGTTCGCGTATCGCTCCGTGTAATTAAATTCAAATAATAGTTCAAAATAAGCCTAGTGTAATGACTCAGATCGTTTTAAAGATAATGTTGTTAGCTTCAGTGTAGTGCAATCAGTTTATAAATTCATCCATGCATTCAATAGCTAAATACAAAAGCATCATTTCTAAATTTCAAATTCCCTCCAAAACGCTTCAAATCTGTCACCGTTGCCGCGCGTGATCTAGCAGTGCTACAGCGAGATGCTCCGCTACGCCTAGTGCTACGACAACCGCCTACGAAACTGCTACGCGCGATGCGTTACGAATTTTTCAAATTTGTCAACAAACGGCAATATGAATAAAACCGCGAAGTGCGTGTGCAACGTTATCATTAACGAACTACTTACCTTTGTGCAAGACAAACATAATGTGATGGACGATGTCAGCATGATCCAGATATGTAAAACAGGTTTTACATCCGAGGACATCGAACAAGCGAAAAATTTGCTTTACGAAAACTCTTCAACAGCTCAGAAAGGGAGAAATAAAATTCGCAAAGGAGACGGAAAAGAACAACGTGACCTGGGAGACATAATTAAAATTATAAAGGAGACAGATCCAAATGATGTACCTATATTCGTTGCCCGTAACCTGTCCAAACTACCACCGGTTACTTTCGACCATGTTGATGTTACAAGTCTGCTCAAAAACATTGTTACATTGAAAGCAGAGATGAATAACCTGTGCCACAAATACGCATCGCTAGACGAGATGGAGAAGCTCACAAAAAATGTGCAAGAACTAAGACAACAACAGTCCAGCACCCGCCCAGCTATCTACGGTACTACCTACCTCCCAGCTGCAGCACCAGCGCCACTCGCGCTGACAGTACGAAGCTCGTCGCCAACACCGCCCGCGATGACACTACAAAACACACAATCATCGACACTGACACCATCGCTGTTGACACCGTCGCCGCTGCCGCGCCTTGCGCCGCCAAAACCACCGACCTAACATTACCGACAGCGCCATCATCACCACCATCACCGCCGCTGAAAACAGTGCCACCGCTGCAGTCGTCACAATTGCCTTCAGCCCAGCTCGACTGGTCAGCCGGTCCGCCAGCTTCCCCACCACTGCCACCGCCGCCGCCGTCACCAGCGCCATCAACCCAGCTCGACTCGACTGCCGTTACGCCACCCTCACCCAGTTATGCACAAATAGCCGGACAAAAACCATTAGATGAAGGCTTTACTGTTGTCACAAGAAAGAAAGCTAAACATTCTATTATAAACATACTAGGCGCCGCATCTGGTATGTACAACAATATAAATGCTGTTGCACAGTCCACCAGCATATACGCATCAGGATTCACCAAGAACACTACTTGTGAAGAAATAAGGGAACATGCAAAACAGTTTGTAGATAATATTGGAAGAATAGAACTCTTGCCAGACCGCGAGGGCTTTAATTGTAACGCCTTTGCAATCACCATCAGCAAAGACATGATGATTACGCTCATAGACCCTAAACTGTGGCCCCCCGGGATAACCGTGGGCCATTTCAAATATCACGCTTATATCGCTCGGGTTAAGCGCACCAATAAGCCTTTAGAATAATTATAATGGAAGATCTGACAATATTGAGCATTAACTGTAAATCTCTTCGAGGAAACATAAAGTTCGTGAATGAACTTTGCAATACAAATGACATTGTTATTTTACAAGAAACCTGGCTGCTACCTAGCGATTTGCATATACTGGACAACATCCATCCTGACTTCCTGGGAGTGGGAACATCAGCTGTTGACACCTCGGCTGCTATACTTGTGGGAAGACCGTACGGAGGAGCAGCAATACTCTACAAGAAGTCTCTAAAGGTCAGAGCCAATATACAGACAGATACTCCAAGATTAGTAGCAGTTGAAGTCACGCTCTCCAATAATGAGTCGTTGCTTATTGTGTGTGTGTACTTACCTACCTGTAAACCAGGCCACTTTGACGAGTATGCAGAAAGCCTGGGAAAAATACACAGTATTATGATACTGGGATGGGAAGATAGTAACTGCAACTCCTGTCCTGAAAACGTGTTTTTTTCGAGTTTTCATGGTTTATCTTTTTTGCACGATCAGTAACTTCACTTAATGCTAAAATTCTAGCTAGCAGAAATTCCTATGACAAAAACATATCATTCCAAGTTGTCGCGAGACTGGTAAATTCAAGTTTCACTATATATCAATAACAATAAGGCAGAAATTTAAAGGACAATGAAAAAATTACATCATCATTCCCACGAGATCACGTGACAGCGTTGGAGGGAGAAGCCTATTCGAGTATAACCTAAAAGTCTCGTTTAATTGCTTGAACAAGCATGCACACTATTTTTTTGGTCACCTGGCACAGGTATTCAATCATTCAGCCTACACAGGTATAACAGTAGCAGATTAGGATGAGTAATGTGCAGTCTAATGTTTTGTTATCGGCGCGACCAACTGCACCAACCAACCTCCTAGCAGGGTTCAGTCCACAGATATTATTATTTAGAAAGTCAACATTTAGTATACTAATAGTTTGCTGTAAACTAAACTATGGTATTAAACGGGTTATTTGTTATTCGTTACATATATTTTGAGGAGTTAAAAAAGAGCCCATTTTCTGCAAATTTAACGCGATAATACCTTATCCGAAAATAAATGAGATTCAAGTAATTTTGCGATTTCAACTTTTTATTTTTTTCGAAAGGATACTTATCAAATCTATCTCAAATAACGAGTATAATTAGAACAGTAGCATATATATCTATTCAGCCTCCTGCACCTAATCTTGAGTAATGGGCTCCTCTTCATTACGATATTTGTTGCGGTCCTGGACCAACCTGATCCACTGCGGCCTGGCAGTTTTGGTGATGTCATCTGACCATCGGGCGGGTGGTCTGCCTCTCGGTCTACGCGCGTCCCTTGGTCAACATTTTGTCACCACCTTGGTCCATTCCATCCGTCGTATCTCAACGTTGGGTAAGACGTTGGGTTTGGTCTGTCTGAACAACTCGCCGCAACTCAACTTGACGACGACGACGTAATCGCATCAGAAAAAGCAGTTGTGTTATGTCACACATTTTTAAGTTATTATTAATTTATTGTATTATTTATTTATTTATTTATTTATTTTTCAGTTTATTCACACATCACATATTATCTCAGCCTTGTATATACACACCGATCATAGTTTATTTAAATATAAGTAATATTATGTAAGTATTGTACGCACACTACACGGCAATTGTGGCACGTGCGGTCACTACCTGGCACTAACTGAAAATCAGCACTGAGGGCCTCCACTCCACTAAAATTTTACGAATTTAATATTTTTTTTATTATTTTAATAAATTTATCTTTATTAATAAAAATAGGATCGGTGTCTCAGCACAATGCTGAGTTAGTGCCTTTTGCACAGCAAGAACACACCGTGACCCTGGCCAATAATTATTTACAATTAGTTGTGTTTTTAGATGTTTCGTTTTGTTTATTATACTTTTTTTGTTTTGTCCTACTGTAAGGTGTGTTTTGTTGTGTGTAATAAATGACTTTCTTTCTTTATTTTCTTTTCTTTCTTTCTTTCAGAGATCGCGAAGGGAGATTCTGAGCATTGCACACTCCATTGCTCTTTGTGCTACTTTGGATACTTGGATTTTATTGATTTTATATATATTATATTTATTTTCGGATATGGTATTATCGGGTTAAATTTACTGGAAATGGGCTCTATTTTAACCCCTCACAATACGTGTATCGAATAACAAATCGACCTGTATGTAGGTATTGGGTATCTTGCAAATTGTTTGTCTTTTGGCCGATACTCTCAAGTAAATGAGATTATAAAAACGGATTCAGTTGGGTTGGGTCGCATTTGGAAAGCTCAAATTTGTCATAAAAACGATCCCGCAAAACGAAGGCGAATGCCGAATATGCACCAAATTAAAGTCGCACAAACGGCCATGTAGCGTTCCATGCTGGACATCAGACTTTGGGATCCTATTTACAATCCAACTAAAATTATAAATGTGATAGTAGCGAATTTTGCATGTTTGAATGTTTGTGTGTTTTTTGCCTCAATCACGCTAAAATGCCTTTACGGATTTGAATTTAATTTTGCACATAGATAGTTTATGAGCTAGATTAACATATAGAATACTTATCCGACTGCACCAGAAGGAGGGTAACGTTATCTCGGTATACGATACTTCCTAGGAACACGCAGATGAAGTTGCGGGTATCAGCTTGTACAGGAATAAGACGGACAAAGATGAGAGAGACTGAAGTGTCCGTGGCCAGGACACTTGGCAAGGAGAGAAGACGGTAGGTGGACCAAATAGGTACAGAGTGGCTACCCAGGAACGCACGACGACCAATCGTCATCGCCATAGCTGGTCGGCGGTGGATGCGGGAGGCACAGGACCAGAGTGGATGGGATGGTAGAGCAGAGGCTTTTACCCAGCAGTGCATGAATGTGAGCTAATTGATGATAATGATGATGATTGGGTCAGAAGAAAACAGCAGGGTAAATTATCTGTTTCATCAATCTTGAAGTATGAGGCCGAACTCGGCAGCACTGCTGCGCAGTATTCTAAACGACCTAAGGCCCTAAATTCAAGGACAAAAACTAACTACAGTATGATAAAGATAATAGAGTACTTGACGGGTGTTAGGCTGTCTGTTAGTGAGGGGATATCGCTTAAATACATCGATTTACCAAATTAACAACTCTTCAAACATTTGTGAATTGCATGCTGCAGATTTGGATGGATTTTGACATAATTTTTTAAATTTAGTTTCTTTCCGATTGCTTTGGTTACATGCATTGCCTGTGTTTAATAAATTAAATGTAAAAAAACATTAAATAATAGTAGTTTATGTGACTGTGATATAATGTGATAAATGTGATACAAGTGTGTTTTTATGCGATGAGCGCCAGCGAGTTGCATAATAGGATCACACGACTTTTTTAAGGCCTAATTATATGCAGTTGCATACACTACTTTATCTAAACATATACTATAAGTGCTCTGAAATGGCTTCAGAAGCCTTCACAATTATACTTCGTTAAGAGGATGCAATCTCTTACGAAACCTCTTTTCAGAAAAAAAAAACAAAGAAATGACACCTGGCAACTGTCAAAATTCGACTTTGATGTAATAAACGTCAATACGAATGTATCACAGACTTGTAAATTTTACTTTATAGCATCGATTAATCGATGCGTTAAAGTAATAATTTGTTTGTCTGTAAATTGCCTTATCCGCATCGATGTGTCATACATACTGCAGGTCATTGCCATATAGTTTCTGAGTCGATTTTGGAGCATTTATGATACGAGCTTAGATAAAAGCTTTTATTTATATGCTCTAAAAAAAAAAAAAAAAAAACTTTCAATTGAATCAAACCCGTAAATTAATTATATAACACAATTTAATATGATATAAAAGATTGCTGTGAAATTGATTCTTCTTTTTAAGATCATTTAAAATTTCTTAAACGCCTTTTCACATTTTTTTTTTACTTATCGCTGTGTTGTGTTAGGAGACTTTCTAGTGATTTGACTGTTAAAATTTTAGAATAGGGTTATGAAGAGCAATTGTAAGAGATATCACATAATGAAATCGGGTGATAATTAAGAAAATTGGTATTCCGTGCCACCACAACGCTGTGAGGGATTAAGGAAACTCTGAAGATGTCACTTTAAAAAAATCTAACCTAGGACCAGAGCACAGAGGAATAAATAGGAATTCCTTTATTCCTCTGTGACCAGAGTACCTACTTGTCAGGGGGCTGCATATCATTAAAATATGGTAAAGTAAAGTAAAGTAAAGTAAAATTTTCGTTTATTTACAAACAAATGTACATTTGATGGAATGCCCTGTCCCTCAAATTAGCGTGAGCTGTGTCTTGAGAGACAGTTTCTTCCCAAAAGTAGGTAATCAATCAATTACATTTTTGAGTACGATTCACACTTTAAGGCTGAAGTAGAATTATAACAAAATTAAGTAAGATAAAGGAAAAAAAAAAGAAATGATATTTTATTACTATACAAAACAAAAGCTCTTCTCAAGGTGATATGTGTGTTTGTGAGTGTAGAGTATCATTATGTTAGTGTAGTGAATGTAAAGGTTGTGTGATTGTGCGTTTAGTGTGTGTAGGTGTGTGAAGTGTGGTGAATGTGTGTATAATATTTGGTAATAATAATAATATATAAAAAATAAAATTATTGAAACTATGGAAACTTTAAGTTTCTATTGCTTTCTGTAGAATAGTTCTTAGATTTAAGTAATGGAAATCAGCAGGTTTTCGGTTTGATCATAGTCAAATGCACGGAGCCAACTTTTAATTTTAGTTTTTACAACATAGTTGTTTAACTTTTTTATGTTAATTACAGAGTTGATTTTATTGTAGAGGCGAGGAGCCATCGAGTCATACTGTCTACGTGCAAATGCACTTTTTATTGCTGGTAGGGGACATCGAAACAACCTCCTGCCGTGATCCGGAATATATGGTACTGTGTGCTTGTGGTAGTATCTGATGCATCTGTATACGAATGACTGGCGTATGCTCAGGACATTGGTTGTGTTGTGCACGAGAGCGGTGGGATGTCGAAAGGGAGCATACAGCAAAACTTTAAGAACAGCGCGCTGTGCACGCTCAGCCCTCAAAAGCAGTGCCTTAGATGCTCCCCCCCATACACATATGCAGTACTCTACAACACAGTGGCACAGGGAGTTATAAGTTTGTAAGAGCAGAATTTTGTCTGCATAATTTCTTAAGTTTTTGAAGACATAAATCATTTTTCTTATACGATTAGCTGTTACTGTTATATGTGGCCCCCAGTTCAGTTTATCATCAATGATGACACCAAGATATTTGATGTAGGGTACTCTGGAGAGCATATCGCAGCTGCAAGTGGTGTTACTATAATCAAGCCTGTTGCATGGGAAGGAGTGAATTTTTATTTCAAATTTACTGTTGGGGCTGCCTGCTTCTGTTTTGCTAAAACAAATGTATTTTGTTTTTGAAGTATTCAGGGAAAGAAGATTGTCCTCCAACCATGCCGTCACGGTGCACAGACCAGTTTCTGTTCGGTTTTTAACCAGTTCCCATGAATCCGCATGAAATAGTAAAACCGTGTCGTCTGCAAACATGTATAGGTCAGCAGCAGTTATATTATTTTTGCACAGACTATTAATATAGATAAGAAACAGACTTGGTCCGAGCGTGCTCCCCTGTGGTACACCGTATGTACAAGCCTGATTCCCACTAAATGTACTACCTACACGGACACTTTGGTGTCTTCCAGGAAGATAGTTATTGAACCAGTTCAGGGTGATCCCACGTATTCCCATATTTTCTAGGCGCGAGAGGAGGATTGGTACACAGACGGTGTCAAAAGCCTTTTGGAGGTCTAGAAACACACCCAAACATTTTTCTCCCCTGTCCACATATCCAGCTATGTTGGAGGTCAGCTTCATAACAGCATCCTCGGTACTTATTTTTTCTCTAAAACCGTACTGGTTATTAGCTAAGAGATTGTTTGTTTCGAGATGTGTCATTAAACGTTTGTTCATTAGTTTTTCGATTATTTTGGAAAGCGTTGTCAGTAATGTGATGGGTCGGTAGTTTGAGGGGAGCTTCTTGTCATCAGTTTTATGGATAGGACAGACTATACCCCTTTTAAATATGTCAGGAAAGCTACCCCTACTAAAACTTAAGTTGCATAGGTGAGATAGTGGACCAGCTAGCAGACGGGAAAAACTATTTACAATAGTGGTTGGTATATTGTCCCAGCCGGGTGCACTGTTTGGTTTTAACATTGCTATTATGCGCTCAATCTCAGCCTGATCAGTCGGAGAGACCATCATCGAATTAGCAGGGGTAATTTTTGAGATAGCTAGGTCTGCTAGTTTACTCTCAGATTTTCCAGTACGTTCCAGTATACCTTTTGCTAGGGTACCTCCTATCGAGGTGAAGTAGGCGTTAACTTTGTCAAGTGACTCTATTGGACCCTTCTCAATATTGAGTAGATCTACATTTGTTTCTTTTTTTGTATTTAGGTAACATATTTCTTTAATTAATTTCCATGTTTCTTTTGCGTTGCCAGTATTATTTTTAAGCCGATTCTGATAATATTGTTTTTTGAGACTCTTTATTATTTTATTACAACAATTCCTATATTTCTTGTATTCCTCTCGCATTGTATCGTTGGTATTATTCTTTTTTAATTTCTTATAAATGGTATCCCTAGTTCTAATTGATTTAAGTACAGACATTGTAATCCACGGTTTTAAGGGTTGGTTACGTTTGGGGATTTTGGTTGCAGTCGTGTTGTCAGTGATTATAGTTTGGAGGCAAGTGACCAGAGTTGCTGCTGCAGTATTAACGTCTTCGGTTAGGAAAAAAGGTTTCCAATCATGTTCTTCGAGTTGTTTGCGAGTCGAGATGGTACAGGACCAAAAGACATGTCAAGACGAATCAAACGCGCCCAAACACGATAGGGTTGCGTCGTTTTATTTATTTATTTATTTATACCAACAGCTGCAAAAACATGATCAAGTCTTACATATTAATACAAAGCTAATTAAAGGAACTCACAGATAGAAGTGACATAGAAAAAAGAAAAATATATGACAAACTTAGCACAAAAAATCGCACTATGTATACACTACATGCAGAATAGTGCACCAGAAAAAAGCACACACCTGAACAAATCACTATCTGCAATTTATCAATCTAAAAATTTTGATTTGAGAATTGTTATCAGGATAAAAACGACATGCAAGTTTTCGCCTCACAGAAGGAATTGAGCAGTTGAATACATCAATATCCATCTCTCTTGACAAATTATTCAAGGTGCAACCGGCACGACTCAGGAAACCATTTCGCCTGTACTAAGACGAGGAACATTTATGTGTTATAGCGGAAAAGTGTCTTTTAGATCGAGTAGGCATATCAAATGAAAGTTTATGGAGTAAAGCCGGACAATCAGTATTGCCACTAGTGATATATATAAGTCGTATCAGATATTTCTCGCCGTTTATATAGGGGTAATATGTGTTGTTTTTCACATGTGCTTAAGTAATTTGAGGATACATATGAACATTTTAGTTTAAAGCACATGTGTTTGAGAAACTTTTTCTGAATACGGGCGATCCTATGTATATAAGTGGTGTAGCATGGATTTTAAATTTGGGATGCATATTCAATTTTATTTCTAACAAGTGAGCAGTAAAGTACTTTGAGTGTGTTTGCTTGCGTAAAGTGAGCGGAGTTACGCATTATAAATCCTAAGGCTCCAACGGCGCTACCCACAATACCATCAATATGTAAATCACATAATAGCTTGGAATCATGTACCACACCCAAATCCTTCATTAAACTAACCCAACTCAGGGATTAGTCTTGTGTATAAGTTGAGGATATTAAGTTGCATTTGCGTGAGAACGTGACTGAGAAGCATTTGGATTTGTTACAGATTTCCCATGGCCACCTCCCACCTCCATTATCATGAAACGGGAAGAGATTCCCTAACTAAGAAGAAATAATAGTTACAATATTTTAAAGGTTTATTTATAAGTAGAGATACCGCGGCTATGGTATGAGTTTCACAGAACTCAGATGGTTATATTTGAAGGCCTAGAGTGAGACTCCCCTGGCAGGACTTCAGTAGGGAAGCAATATGTTCGAGGGCTGGTCGTGGCATCCACCAGTATAGGGACTCAGATTACGGCAGAGGTACCTGGTGCAGGAAACAATGATGTGCAGTGGGAAAATGCCAGGTACCGGGGAACATTGGTGTGCAGAGGAACCCTGAAAAGATCACACCAGTCTGAGAACTTGAGGTGAAAGTGATCACAACGCTCCGTGATGGTCAGAGACTAAAGCACGCAGATGCCACGACGGAAAGCCTTGAGGTTAGCTAGCTATCAAGGGCGTTGTAATCGAGACAGAAACTGTAAGGATAGAGAGACACAGATATATTTACAGACAGAAACCAGAAATGACTACGAGCTAGACAAATACGTACCCAAGAGTTGGGGACGACAATCAGCTACAAAAGTTTACAGTAGGAATCGGAGGGCACGGCAGTGCGCCCGCCAAGTCGAGCGCGAAGCAAACACTGCCGTACCATCCTTTACTGGAACCATTTCGCCGCATTTTTAGGCCCCTATTTGAGAACTTCTGTTTTAAGACCAGAACGCAGAAATTTTCGTCATCCAGTAAGCTATAATTACATACTTAAAATCAAAAATTTCAAGTCTCTAGATCATTTAGTTCCGAAGTTGAGCGAAAGCAAAGTTTAGCATTTATGACACTCACTCACTCACTCACTCATGATCATCAGATTATAACTAGTACTTCCCATAAACTCAGAGAGCTGAAATTTGGTACAGAGTTAGGGTTTAAGGGCCACATAAAGGGAAAACTATAAAAACTAGGATAATTGAAGATCTGGAGTACCTGGTGACCCTGATTAGAAAACACAAGAGCTTGATTTTCTCTTAGTATAGATTCGGTGTATACCGTTTCATATCTCGCGGATATCTCCCGAAAATCTAATAAAATAAATCAATTTGTCCACGTTTCTACAAAAAGAAGTGAAATCCCACCAAAAACATTTTGTAAAAACTAGCCAAGTCTCGATGGAGCTGCTTGTTTATCTCTAAAAAGTAATGAAATCTAGACAAAGTCGTGCCAAGTCTAAGGTTCCTTACTGCGATTTCTTTATTATTATAGTTAATGTTGTGTGACTTGGCCGTTGTTTTTGCACGTCCAGTTAAAATAGTGGCTTCCACTATATTGCGATGTAACGCTTCACTTGCAGTCTCATACCGTTACAAAGTTTTGGTGGTTTTATATTTCGCAACAACATAATTGGAGTGCCCACACGCAGAATAAGCTTATGAGAAAGCAAACCTGGCGGTTTCAATGAATTAAGAAATTCAACAGGATGATTAGTAGCGTCATTTGAATTGACTACAGTATCAATCTCAGTAATAATAATATAATAATAATAATAATACCTTGGACACCATTTACACACATTGATCTAGCCCCAAACTAGGATTCCCTGTATCTTGGGTACTAGACAACGATACACATACTTATATAGATAAATATTAATACTTAGATAGATAAACAACCATGACTAGGGTACAAACATCCGTTCTCATCAAACAAATATTTGCCCCCACCGGGACTCGAACCCGGGACCCTTGGTTTCGTAGGCAGCGTCACTGCCGACTCGGCCATTCGGGTCGTCCTTTAGTATAGACCTTTTCTTTGCCTTCAAACGACATGCGCAGGATATCGTTGAATGCTGCTGCTTGATCGTTCTTTAGCGTACGTACGGCACGTTCACATAACCATTCAATAGGCTTTTCATGAATATGAATAATGTCTGGATAAACTTTAGATAATAATTCTTGAACCGTTGTTACAACTGTGCACAATTCTTCCGGGATGTTTATCATTCCATCAAATGATGGAAAATCACCATTACCGATTTTAAGAAGGAGATCAGAAAATCTACCAGCAGACTAATCCCCGCCCAAATGTGCTCTCATATTTTTAGAGAGTTTAAGAATATTAACCTGGGACCACAAATTAGATTGCTTAAGCACGACTTCACTTCGTCAGCTCAGGTACCTTTTGGCAACATTGGTAGAGTCTGCCTAAAGTCTCCAGCCAGCAAAGATGTTACGCACCCATTAATTTTGTATTACCCCTTATATCCCTTGAGATCTGTTTAAGGCTTCAATACGAGCCATCGTTATTTCGTCCCACACGTTAATTTTTTACTTTTAAAAACTTCAGCTAACTTACTTTTTTTGGATAATTTGCAAATGGGAGTCTCAGGAATTATTAAATTGAGTGGTAACTTAAAAGTAGCATGACCAGTTCGACCACCTTCGAGCAATGTAGCTGCAATGCCAGATGACTACATAACTTCGCCAAAAGTAAATTAATTAGGAAGGTTTTACCAGTTCCACCTGGAGCATCTAGCAAGAATATTCGACCCTCGTTTTCATCTACACTTGTGATAATTTAATTGTAAACTTTCTTTTGCTCGGCTTTCAAGGACGTTTTATGTTTTCTTACAACGTCTTCTAAGGCTACTAGTCTCCTTCAGGTACTATCTATTTACAAATTGTATTGACATTATTGGCTGAGATAATCCATACTCTTTAAGAGGTTGGCCGCCTAATGATAAAACGCCATCCTCTAATACCGACAGGCATTTGTTCAAAATCAGATCTGATTAGTGCTTTACATCCACATCACCTTGCTTTTCCAGCAATTTCTAAAATCCTCTGAAAGGTATTCTTTGATTTTTTCCCAAAGACCTAAGGGGTCGGAAATCTGGCAGAACCCTAAAATAATTATAAAAAGCTCCCGTATCATGTGCGGTGTTTGACAAAGTGCTGCCTCTTCCAGTGCTGAGCGCAAATGCTGATCATCTTCAAGTTAAACTAGATAGAGCCTTGCACGCGGATTGGAAAGTGGGATGTAAGTGAACATCTACAGTTTTCAACGCTTCAAATGAAATTGGGCCCCAGATCACATGTAGAATTCAAAGATGGTAGCATTGTGTATTGTTTGGATGAACAGTATGAACCCTACCCAGAACGTGTTCTTTTTTGACCCCTGACCTTCGTTCAACGTTCACTCCTCTCTTCCTTCTCTGGATCGCTCGCTTGTTCCAAACGTAATATGCAGGGACTTCTGAGTATAGCAATGTTTTTGCAAAATTATCCCTATTACACAGATCAAAAAAGGAGAGGAGTGTAATTTTAGGAGGACTACTCAATTTGTCGCACAAGTTCTGTTCATTAAAATAAATTCTCTGTAAATTTTCTAAAGTCTCCTTTAGTACATTAGGAGGAAAACGCTCATATATAGGGAATTCAAGGATTCGCCACATTGCTTCAGCTGAACTTATATATCTATAACTTTCGTAGATTGTAACGTCGTCCTTTTCTTTCTCTAAAATAAACGTAGCCTGATCTCCCAGCAGAGTCGACGCGCACGTGCTACTACGCGATGGTGCACTCGCTGCTGCAGTACGGCATGGAGCTGAAGGGGCGCGCGACGCAGTGGCACCGCGTGTTTGTGTTACAGGAACGCGCCATGCGTCTGCTGGCAAGAGTACCCACTGACAAATCTCTGAGACCACACTTCAAACATTTACGAATTCTCACAATACCTAGCCTTCTCATTTCCCAAGTGGCCATTTATGTGCGTGAGACCAATACAAACGACTTGAAGAATGGCATAAATACGATGCTCCAACAGCTCCAACAAGCTGGCTTAAACAAGCAACATGATCCATGTTATGGGTCCGGTAGTCTACAACAAGTTACCTAAAGCTATCACTGTTGCACCGAGTATGCCCATCTTTAAACTGAGGTAGAAAGGATGGCTTACCGAGAAGACCCACAGACAGCTACGATGAATTTATAAAATTAAGTAAATGACTAACCCTTTATCTCAGAACGATGCCACCGTTATTACAATGAGTATGTGTTTGATATACCTATATTCCATGAATGTAACATTAATTTATTAATTTAATTTAACATATTTCATTTTTTAGGGTTCAGTACCCGAAGGGTTCCAAACGGGACCCTATTAATAAGACTCCGCTGTCCGTCCGTCCGTCCGTCCGTCCGTCTGTCACCAGGCTGTATCTCAAGAACCTAGCTAGCTAGAGAGTTGAAATTTTCACAGATTATGTATTTATGTTGCCGCTATAACAACAAATACTAAAAAACAGGATAAAAGAAATATTTAAGGGGGCTCCCATACAACAATTCTTTCAATACCACATACAAACTTATGGATGCACCTGGTTACGTACATGGAGTTTGAAAGTAACCGCACCAATCACTTTGTAAACAATATTTTGCTGTGTAAAATCCAAAATATTCACTCCACACCATCGCTTCCATTGAACGGTGGTACGGAACCCTTCGTGCGCGATTTAGACTCGCACTTGACCGGTTTTTATTATAATTAAATGTATTTCCAATGTCATGGTAATTTTAAATTTATTGAATTTAGATTAATCAATTTTGTGACATAATAATTAAGATAATGTAATAATTTTACGAATCCTGTGTAATAATACTACACTATGATTTCATGTATAATTTATTGACGAACAGAATGGCCGAGTCGGCGGCGACCCTGCCTACGAAGCCAAGGGTCCCGGGTTCGAGTTCCAGTGGGGGCAAATGTTTGTTTGATGAGAACGGATGTTTGTACCCTAGTCATGGTTGTTTATCTAAGTATAATATTTATCTATATACGTATGTGTATCGTTGTCTACTACCCAAGATACAGGGAATTCTAGTTTGGGGCTAGATCAATGTCTGTAAATAGTGTCCAAGGTATTATTATTATATTTTACCTTGTACGACTTGTAATGAATATTAATGAATAATGTCTATGTCTATGCCTATGATCTGAATCTTTATTAACATATTTGCAGACGTATTTGATTGATTTCACTAAATGACAATACTCTACATTCACGTGAGCGTTACATGTTCTTGACAGAACTGGATTATAAGGAACCACCCAACGATTATCTACTTCTACATCCTTGATATGGACGGAGAATCCACCGTCATCTGGAGAACGTCTCCTCTACTGCGGATAACCATCATTACCGGTTTGAGTTTCCTTATTTAGAGCCTTGGGATAACTTTTGCTGCACGAATTATTTTTCATATAATATAATTTTGAACCTTTTGCCACGGTATAATAATTCAAAACCTATAACAGAAATCGGCATCATATGTTGCTTTGGGACATTTAGAGGAAGAGCATATTGTAGATAGAATATCAAAAGTGTTAAACATTATCAAGAAAACTTCAATCGTTTGTCACGGTAATAGATATGCAATTTGCAGCCGATGAATAAGAATCTTCTAAAAATTCCCATATGCAGAAGCTGGACAATCAGCACAGTTTGACTCCAGGATCTCAGCATCAGTATCTTACTTACATGAGGGCCTTGGCTCTCTGACTTGAGCAATGTTGTGGTTGCTGGAATTCGAGATCAACTTCCGACATGATCACAATTTTGGTAACATGAGGTAGATTTCACGAGCCTGCTTTTAAAAAAATTGTCATTCTTGTCGAAGCGAATAAAAACAAAACAAATAAAATATCAAAACAAATTGCTAATTATAACCTACAATCATGCGAGGTTACTCATAGATCACAGACTTTACAGGGAATAGATTAAAATCTCACATTTTTTTCTAGATATGGCGGGCAGGTAAAGGCATTTTATCATACATCACAGGTGATCACAAGTCCGCATCTTAAGCCAAAATAAAAGCAGTAGGGAATGGTTGCAGCCACCTTAAAATATAAATTATAGGTATTATTAATGTTGCAAGAAAATATTTGTACAATAAAATACAAAATTGCATACCTATGCCCACAACAAACAAGTGAAGTTCTACAATGTGCTTAATTCTCAAATCCCCATGTTTTGAGGTATCGCAATTTTGAACCTTATGCCATGGTTTTATAATTCAAAACCTATAACGGGAAAATGGCATCATATGATGCCTTCGGTCGTTGAGAGGAAGAGCATATTGCAGTTGAAATATCAAACGCGTTATACGTTATCATGAAAACTTCAATCGTTTGTCACGGCAATACATATGCAATCTTGCAGTAGATAAAAATGCCCACCTACAGAAGCTGAGCAATCAGAACAGTTTGACTCCAGGATCTCAGCATCGGTATCTTACTTATATGAGGGCTTTGGCTCCTCTGAATCCAGCAATGTTGTGGTTCCTGGAATTCGACATGAATTTCGACATAATCATAATTTTGGTAACTTGAGGTCAATTTCACGAATCTGCTTTTTCAAAATTTGCCGTTCTTGTCGTAACGAATAAAAATGAAACGATAAAATATCAAACCAAAACGCTGAATATAACAATATATCCGACAATCACGAGAGGTCACTCATAGATCACAGACTTTACATTGACGTTTCATATTGTTTTTTTTTTTGTAGGTAAGACGGGCAGGTAAAGGCTTTTTTCATACATGTTCAGGCTTCTCAGCACCTAATGACCTCGTAGGGGCCCATCAGCTACGAGGTAGCGTAACGATCAGTTGCCAAGAAGCGTGAACATCGGCGATTCACCGAGCTGAAGTTAATTGGGGTCGATCTAACCTGGTCTGTGCTTCGGTCCCGTCAACCTCCTGTCTCTCTGCAAGGCCCGGGTGCACCCTAGGCTCTTCTTGGTAGACAGGTTCTTCAGCCAACCAGGTATGACTGGCGGGCCAGCTTCAATGAGCACAGTGTTCCAACACAGGTTATGTTACGTGGTAAAAACAATCGGGCACGAAAATGCGAACTTTATCTGGTTCGAGAAACAATAACACACTCAGCTATATGAACAATCCTGAGGGAAACCCGAATACATTCCAGATGGCCTGCGATTTAATTTCAACACCCTAATCAAAACGCGTTTACATTGCGAGGGCTTTCGTCTGTCAGTTGTCAACAAAACTGCTAGGTTGGCAGCTAACGTCAAATTCAAAATGGCCGTTCAGAAACCATCGATCGAATATCGATTTGGAATCGAACAAACACCCGCCCGGACAGGCACCCACCTGTCCCCTAATCTACGGGCAGCCGAGACAACGTTGCTACCGCTCGTTTTAGAACCGAGCCTCCTACTAGAACCTCTGCAGACCGGGGGGTCCCGTCCTTGCCAGGGAACAAGTTAACAATGCGCCCCCTGCGCCAACGTAGTGGCGGTAGGTTAGCATCCTTAACCAGAACGAGGTCACCAACACTAGGGGGGCTAGTTTTGTCAGTCCACTTAAGGCGCTGTTGTAAGATATGCAGAAACTCGAGCGACCAACGCTTCCAGAAATTCTGAGTAAACTGCTGCAACATCTGATACCTTGACAACCGATACAATTTCACTCCCTCGAAGGGGTGCTCGGGCAACGCGTTAAGTGGCTGTCCTATCAAGAAATGGCCTGGGGTCAGAGCCTCCAGGTCATTTGGATCCGAGCTGAGCGGACACAACGGTCGCGAATTGAGAACGGCCTCGATCTTACAAAACAATGTCGCGAGCTCCTCAAAAGTCAGCGCGGTCTGACCTACTATACGCCCCAAGTGCATCTTAGCTGACTTAACTACGGCCTCAAAAATCCCACCCCAGTGGGGGCAAATCGGTGGGCTGAAGGTCCACTGTATACCCCGACGGGAGAGGGCCGTTCCAATATCCACTTTATTTACATTCAAAAAGTTGACTATCTCTCGTAAGTATCGTTCCGCACCGATGTAGTTAGTGCCGTTATCAGAGCGGATCAAAGTTGGAAGTCCCCTTCGAGAAACAAACCTATCCAAACAAGCAATGAAAGCCTCTGTCGAGAGATCAGCAACGAGCTCGAGATGTACCGCCTTGGTGGATAAACAAACAAACACACATAGGTACGCCTTGTATTGCCTAGCGGTACGCAATCGTGAACTCTTCACCATAAACGGTCCTGCAAAATCCGTACCAACACCTGAAAACGGTCTGACCTCATTCACACGATCAGGGGGCAAGTCCCCCATGAGAGGTTGCATCGTGGCAGCCTTAAGTCGATAACAAGGCATGCACCGAAACACGATGTTCCGTATGACACGGCGGGCAGATAAGATCCAAAACTCCCGCTGAAGCGTGGCCAACAACGCGTTACAGCCGGCATGCGCGTTTTTAATATGACGATCAGTCACCAGCAATTCAACTAACTGTCCCCCCTTGGGGAGCAGAAGTGGGTGACGAGCCGAATACGACAGATTCGCATTGCGCAATCTTCCTCCTACCCGAAGTAACCCGGTCGAATCAACAAAGGTGTTGAGACGCGCGACGGCTCCCTTCAATTTCGAACGTCCACTTCGTATAATCTCCAATTCTGCCCCAAACTTCGAGGACTGTACCAACCGGACCAAATTCAATAGCGACTCGTTTCGCTCTGCCGGAGTCAGAATAGGGTTCAACGTTCGCTGATCGCGAGGAGTACGACAATTTCGAGCGAATCTCCTAATCCAAGTGGACACGTTTATCAACTTGTCAAGTGAGCTATACCGGTCCAGCAGAAACCCGACGTCAGGGTCCTCAGCCTTCTGGGTAACATGCACGGCCGCTCTGGGGCCATGATCCGAAGATACTACTACATGGCTGTGGGGCCAGTCCGATTCTCTCTTGGCAAGCCAGGGTGGTCCCCACCACAAATGGTGTCTAACGAGTTCAGGAGCCCGACATCCCCTGGATGCACAATCAGACGGGTTCAATTCTCCTGGTACATGTCTCCAGGTCAGTGGGACCTCAGACGACACAATCTGGGAGACACGGTTCGCAACAAAAACCTCTAAGTTATGGACCGAAGCCTTCAGCCAGCACAAAACAATCTGGCTGTCCGTCCACGCGTACACCGTATCCTCCAAAACCACTGACCCACGCAACACTGTTAGAGTGTGATTCAAAAGTTTGGTCAAAAGAGCAGCCCCGGACAGTTCCAGTTTTGGAATCGTCATCCTTGTCCGAATAGGCGCTACCTTGCTTTTTGCCAAAACCAAACGCACGTCGACCTCCCCGGTGGAGGTGACGGTTCACAAATAAACCGCTGCCGCAAACCCTCGTTCAGAGGTATCACAAAACCCGTGATGGGTTGCCCTGTAATCCCCAGCAGGGACCAATTTCCTCGGCAGCGATACATTATTTATGTCCGATAGCGAGGTGAACATTCGCGTCCAATCAGTCAACAAATCACCTGAGAGGTGGGTGTCCCAGGTCAACTGAGCCGCCCATAGCCTTTGCATAAAACATTTGAGAGCAAAGGTGACTGGAGAAATCCATCCATTCGGGTCGAACGTTCTCGCAATCGTTGACAGTACTGACCGCTTCGTCCAGGCCTTCGGTGTTTCTAAAACCACCCGATAGGTAAACTCATCATGGACGGGCCGGTACTGAATTCCAAGCACTGACAACATGTTAGGGTTGTCAGGATTCTCAAAAACGTGCGGGTCTTGTTGAAACTCATCTGGGAGACCAGCCATCAACTCAGGGGAGTTGGACATCCACTTGCGTAGTTCATAGCCGCCTCGTTCCAGCAATTGAATGAGCTCGTCACGTCGGTCCAGAGCTTCCTCTACACTGGCTGCCCCTGTGCAGACGTCATCGACGTACAAATCTTGCTCCAGGATAGCGGCGGCTCTAGGATAGCTCACACGGTCACGCGACGCCAACTCCCGCAGGGTACGCATCGCCAAATACGGGCTAGACCGTAACCCATACGTGTTCGTGTTTAACTCATAGACCTTGACTGGCTCGGCCGTGGACTCACGCCACAGTATCAACTGATACCTTCTGTCAGCCGGATGAATTACCGTTTGCCTAAACTAACTAAGTATGTGTTTGATATACCTATATTCCATGAATGTAACATTAATTTATTAATTTAATTTAACATATTTCATTTTTTAGGGTTCCGTACCCGAAGGGTTCCAAACGGGACCCTATTACTAAGACTCTGCTGTCCGTCCGTCCGTCCGTCCGTCCGTCTGTCACCAGGCTGTATCTCAAGAACCTAGCTAGCTAGAGAGTTGAAATTTTCACAGATTATGTATTTATGTTGCCGCTATAACAACAAATACTAAAAAACAGGATAAAAGAAATATTTAAGGGGGCTCCCATACAACAATTCTTTCAATACCACATACAAAATTATGGATGCACCTGGTTACGTACATGGAGTTTGAAAGTAACCGCACCAATCACTTTGTAAACAATATTTTGCTGTGTAAAATCCAAACTATTCACTCCACACCATCGCTTCCATTGAACGGTGGTACGGAACCCTTCGTGCGCGATTTAGACTCGCACTTGACCGGTTTTTATTATAATTAAATGTATTTCCAATGTCATGGTAATTTTAAATTTATTGAATTTAGATTAATCAATTTTGTGACATAATAATTAAGATAATGTAATAATTTTACGAATCCTGTGTAATAATACTACACTATTATTTCATGTATAATTTATTGACGAACAGAATGGCCGAGTCGGCGGCGACCCTGCCTACGAAGCCAAGGGTCCCGGGTTCGAGTCCCAGTGGGGGCAAATGTTTGTTTGATGAGAACGGATGTTTGTACCCTAGTCATGGTTGTTTATCTAAGTATAATATTTATCTATATACATATGTGTATCGTTGTCTACTACCCAAGATACAGGGAATTCTAGTTTGGGGCTAGATCAATGTCTGTAAATAGTGTCCAAGGTATTATTATTATATTTTACCTTGTACGACTTGTAATGAATATTAATGAATAATGTCTATGTCTATGCCTATGATCTGAATCTTTATTAACATATTTGCAGACGTATTTGATTGATTTCACTAAATGACAATACTCTACATTCACGTGAGCGTTACATGTTCTTGACAGAACTGGATTATAAGGAACCACCCAACGATTATCTACTTCTACATCCTTGATATGGACGGAGAATCCACCGTCATCTGGAGAACGTCTCCTCTACTGCGGATAACCATCATTACCGGTTTGAGTTTCCTTATTTAGAGCCTTGGGATAACTTTTGCTGCACGAATTATTTTTCATATAATATAATTTTGAACCTTTTGCCACGGTATAATAATTCAAAACCTATAACAGAAATCGGCATCATATGTTGCTTTGGGACATTTAGAGGAAGAGCATATTGTAGATAGAATATCAAAAGTGTTAAACATTATCAAGAAAACTTCAATCGTTTGTCACGGTAATAGATATGCAATTTGCAGCCGATGAATAAGAATCTTCTAAAAATTCCCATATGCAGAAGCTGGACAATCAGCACAGTTTGACTCCAGGATCTCAGCATCAGTATCTTACTTACATGAGGGCCTTGGCTCTCTGACTTGAGCAATGTTGTGGTTGCTGGAATTCGAGATCAACTTCCGACATGATCACAATTTTGGTAACATGAGGTAGATTTCACGAGCCTGCTTTTAAAAAAATTGTCATTCTTGTCGAAGCGAATAAAAACAAAACAAATAAAATATCAAAACAAATTGCTAATTATAACCTACAATCATGCGAGGTTACTCATAGATCACAGACTTTACAGGGAATAGATTAAAATCTCACATTTTTTTCTAGATATGGCGGGCAGGTAAAGGCATTTTATCATACATCACAGGTGATCACAAGTCCGCATCTTAAGCCAAAATAAAAGCAGTAGGGAATGGTTGCAGCCACCTTAAAATATAAATTATAGGTATTATTAATGTTGCAAGAAAATATTTGTACAATAAAATACAAAATTGCATACCTATGCCCACAACAAACAAGTGAAGTTCTACAATGTGCTTAATTCTCAAATCCCCATGTTTTGAGGTATCGCAATTTTGAAACTTATGCCATGGTTTTATAATTCAAAACCTATAACGGGAAAATGGCATCATATGATGCCTTCGGTCGTTGAGAGGAAGAGCATATTGCAGTTGAAATATCAAACGCGTTATACGTTATCATGAAAACTTCAATCGTTTGTCACGGCAATACATATGCAATCTTGCAGTAGATAAAAATGCCCACCTACAGAAGCTGAGCAATCAGAACAGTTTGACTCCAGGATCTCAGCATCGGTATCTTACTTATATGAGGGCTTTGGCTCCTCTGAATCCAGCAATGTTGTGGTTCCTGGAATTCGACATGAATTTCGACATAATCATAATTTTGGTAACTTGAGGTCAATTTCACGAATCTGCTTTTTCAAAATTTGCCGTTCTTGTCGTAACGAATAAAAATGAAACGATAAAATATCAAACCAAAACGCTGAATATAACAATATATCCGACAATCACGAGAGGTCACTCATAGATAACAGACTTTACATTGACGTTTCATATTGTTTTTTTTTTTGTAGGTAAGACGGGCAGGTAAAGGCTTTTTTCATACATGTTCAGGCTTCTCAGCACCTAATGACCTCGTAGGGGCCCATCAGCTACGAGGTAGCGTAACGATCAGTTGCCAAGAAGCGTGAACATCGGCGATTCACCGAGCTGAAGTTAATTGGGGTCGATCTAACCTGGTCTGTGCTTCGGTCCCGTCAACCTCCTGTCTCTCTGCAAGGCCCGGGTGCACCCTAGGCTCTTCTTGGTAGACAGGTTCTTCAGCCAACCAGGTATGACTGGCGGGCCAGCTTCAATGAGCACAGTGTTCCAACACAGGTTATGTTACGTGGTAAAAACAATCGGGCACGAAAATGCGAACTTTATCTGGTTCGAGAAACAATAACACACTCAGCTATATGAACAATCCTGAGGGAAACCCGAATACATTCCAGATGGCCTGCGATTTAATTTCAACACCCTAATCAAAATGCGTTTACATTGCGAGGGCTTTCGTCTGTCAGTTGTCAACAAAACTGCTAGGTTGGCAGCTAACGTCAAATTCAAAATGGCCGTTCAGAAACCATCGATCGAATATCGATTTGGAATCGAACATACATCTTATGAAGATGTCATAGAAGGTCAAATGAATGTCATTGTGTTTTATTAAAATATCTTAAAATATATATACCTATTCATTAATCTGATAAATAGTAATTGTACAGAAGACATATTTCTCGAAATAGTTTTGAGATTTCCGTTCTTGTCCAGAAAGTTAGAAAACCCCGATTGGGGGCAAATCTGAAAATTAAAAATATAAATTTTTAAAAATTCATATATATATAAATATATATATAAATAAATTGGGGTTGCTGCGAGGATCTAAAATATATATTTTGATAAACCTGAAGGGCTTAGTTAAAAAAATAACTTGTCCTGTTGCCTTATGCTCGTTGATTGGTGCGTGGTTTTTATAATACTCAATCATAGCAAATAGGTTGGTAATGATCTGTGAACAACCTACTTGTCACCCGCCCGGACAGGCACCCACCTGTCCCCTAATCTACGGGCAGCCGAGACAACGTTGCTACCGCTCGTTTTAGAAACGAGCCTCCTACTAGAACCTCTGCAGACCGGGGGGTCCCGTCCTTGCCAGGGAACAAGTTAACAATGCGCCCCCTTGCGCCAACGTAGTGGCGGTAGGTTAGCATCCTTAACCAGAACGAGGTCACCAACACTAGGGGGGCTAGTTTTGTCAGTCCACTTAAGGCGCTGTTGTAAGATATGCAGAACGCCTCCAGAAATTCTGAGTAAACTGCTGCAACATCTGATACCTTGATAACCGATACAATTTCACTCCCTCGAAGGGGTGCTCGGGCAACGCGTTAAGTGGCTGTCCTATCAAGAAATGGCCTGGGGTCAGAGCCTCCAGGTCATTTGGATCCGAGCTGAGCGGACACAACGGTCGCGAATTGAGAACGGCCTCGATCGTACAAAACAATGTCGCGAGCTCCTCAAAAGTCAGCGCGGTCTGACCTACTATACGCCCCAAGTGCATCTTAGCTGACTTAACTACGGCCTCAAAAATCCCACCCCAGTGGGGGCAAATCGGTGGGCTGAAGGTCCACTGTATACCCCGACGGGAGAGGGCCGTTCCAATATCCACTTTATTTACATTCAAAAAGTTGACTATCTCTCGTAAGTATCGTTCCGCACCGATGTAGTTAGTGCCGTTATCAGAGCGGATCAAAGTTGGAAGTCCCCTTCGAGAAACAAACCTATCCAAACAAGCAATGAAAGCCTCTGTCGAGAGATCAGCAACGAGCTCGAGATGTACCGCCTTGGTGGATAAACAAACAAACACACATAGGTACGCCTTGTATTGCCTAGCGGTACGCAATCGTGAACTCTTCACCATAAACGGTCCTGCAAAATCCGTACCAACACCTGAAAACGGTCTGACCTCATTCACACGATCAGGGGGCAAGTTCCCCCTGAGAGGTTGCATCGTGGCAGCCTTAAGTCGATAACAAGGCATGCACCGAAACACGATGTTCCGTATGACACGGCGGGCAGATAAGATCCAAAACTCCCGCTGAAGCGTGGCCAACAACGCGTTACAGCCGGCATGCGCGTTTTTAATATGACGATCAGTCACCAGCAATTCAACTAACTGTCCCCCCTTGGGGAGCAGAAGTGGGTGACAAGCCGAATACGACAGATTCGCATTGCGCAATCTTCCTCCTACCCGAAGTAACCCGGTCGAATCAACAAAGGGGTTGAGACGCGCGACGGCTCCCTTCAATTTCGAACGTCCACTTCGTATAATCTCCAATTCTGCCCCAAACTTCGAGGACTGTACCAACCGGACCAAATACAATAGCGACTCGTTTCGCTCTGCCGGAGTCAGAATAGGGTTCAACGTTCGCTGATCGCGAGGAGTACGACAATTTCGAGCGAATCTCCTAATCCAAGTGGACACGTTTATCAACTTGTCAAGTGAGCTATACCGGTCCAGCAGAAACCCGGCGTCAGGGTCCTCAGCCTTCTGGGTAACATGCACGGCCGCTCTGGGGCCATGATCCGAAGATACTACTACATGGCTGTGGGGCCAGTCCGATTCTCTCTTGGCAAGCCAGGGTGGTCCCCACCACAAATGGTGTCTAACGAGTTCAGGAGCCCGACATCCCCTGGATGCACAATCAGACGGGTTCAATTCTCCTGGTACATGTCTCCAGGTCAGTGGGACCTCAGACGACACAATCTGGGAGACACGGTTCGCAACAAAAACCTCTAAGTTATGGACCGAAGCCTTCAGCCAGCACAAAACAATCTGGCTGTCCGTCCACGCGTACACCGTATCCTCCAAAACCACTGACCCACGCAACACTGTTAGAGTGTGATTCAAAAGTTTGGTCAAAAGAGCAGCCCCGGACAGTTCCAGTTTTGGAATCGTCATCCTTGTCCGAATAGGCGCTACCTTGCTTTTTGCCAAAACCAAACGCACGTCGACCTCCCGGTGGAGGTGACGGTTCGCGAATAAACCGCTGCCGCAAACCCTCGTTCAGAGGCATCACAAAACCCGTGATGGGTTGCCCTGTAATCCCCAGCAGGGACCAATTTCCTCGGCAGCGATACATTATTTATGTCCCATAGCGAGGTGAACATTCGCGTCCAATCAGTCAACAAATCACCTGAGAGGTGGGTGTCCCAGGTCAACTGAGCCGCCCATAGCCTTTGCATAAAACATTTGAGAGCAAAGGTGACTGGAGAAATCCATCCATTCGGGTCGAACGTTCTCGCAATCGTTGACAGTACTGACCGCTTCGTCCAGACCTTCGGTGTTTCTAAAACCACCCGATAGGTAAACTCATCATGGACGGGCCGGTACTGAATTCCAAGCACTGACAATATGTTAGGGTTGTCAGGATTCTCAAAAACGTGCGGGTCTTGTTGAAACTCATCTGGGAGACCAGCCATCAACTCAGGGGAGTTGGACATCCACTTGCGTAGTTCATAGCCGCCTCGTTCCAGCAATTGAATGAGCTCGTCACGTCGGTCTAGAGCTTCCTCTACACTGGCTGCCCCTGTGCAGACGTCATCGACGTACAAATCTTGCTCCAGGATAGCGGCGGCTCTAGGATAGCTCACACGGTCACGCCAACTCCCGCAGGGTACGCATCGCCAAATACGGGCTAGACCGTAACCCATACGTGTTCGTGTTTAACTCATAGACCTTGACTGGCTCGGCCGTGGACTCACGCCACAGTATCAACTGATACCTTCTGTCAGCCGGATGAATTACCGTTTGCCTAAACATTATCCGAATGTCTGCGACAAATACAATCTGGTGCCTCCGAAAGCTCGTGAGAATATCCGAAATATCACGACTCAACTTGGGTCCCGAATGTAGACACTGATTCAGGGACATCCCGTTCGAGGTAGGTGCTGACCCATCAAAAACAACTCGAATCTTGCCGGTAGGGGTTCGTAGGACGGCATGGTGTGGAAGGTAACAATGATCCTCAGATCTCCAGTCCACACCCGATACCGACATGTGTCCTAACGACTCATACTCCTCCATGAAATCAACATATTTTTGTTTAAATACGGCGTCCCTTGTCATCCTACGCTCCATCGACATCAATCTCGTCTCAGCCATCTTCCTAGATTCTCCTAGTGGCGGTCGATCGGCCCTGAAAGGCAGTCGAGTTACAAAACGACCAGAACGAAGGCGACCAGTACTATTCTGGTAAAACAACTCGCACTCTTCTTCGTCTGCGTCGACTCGACGAACGGTGGGAGGTTCCTCTATCTCCCAGAAACGTTGGATAACGTCTGACAACGCTGAGCCAATAAGTATGCCATCTGACTCGGCAGGCTTAACCATTGGCAATGCCGGACCCATGATCACGTGACCAAACTTAGTATCCACAGCAATCAACCCGTCCGGCTGAAGAACTCGCCGATCCGACAACAGAAACCTACCCAGAACGTCTGCTCCCAGTAGCAGGTCGACCGGGGCTGGAGTGTCAAAATCGGGATCCGCCAACTTGAGTCCTGATGTCAGGAATCGAACGGCCGGATTCAACTTCACCAAGGGGTGTCTGCCCATGACATGCGTCATTACTAAAGCTTGCACGGATGTTTTTGTCAAAATGTCATAACGTGGAGAGAACGTGATCACCGATTGACCAACTACATTCGTAACCGTAACATTCCCCACGCCCCGTATTGATTTATTATACCTATTTACCTTGAGGCCCAACCATTTTGCTAAATCATTCGATACAATGCAGCCCTGAGCTCCAGAATCTAGTAGGGCGCGAACGTATGTTGGGTTGCCCGCCAAATCCCAAACAAGCACAGAGGCGATCGGTAACACCACCGTCTCCGGTTGGGGGGCAACAAATGGTTGGGCCGCAAATTCCTAGCGAGGACCCCCGGGGCCCCACTGTGCCTGTAACCGATCAGGTATGCAGCTATACGCCAGAGGGTCCCATTGTACAAATGGCCCACGCGCCGGTTCCATTCCCAACCTACGATTCCCCGTAAAGGGGGGTGGGCGTGAATTCAACCGTGGCCGCTTCATGAGCGGGGGGGACATCACATGTGACCGACGAGGACGAGGCGACGAGCGGGGCGACAACTGAGGCGGCGTCCGAACCGCACCCGCATAGCTCGAAGGTGTCCCATGACACCCGCCCGTTACGGCCTGCTCAACACACCCAATGTCCCGCTGGGTCGGATGCTGAGTCGCAACCGAAAACTCAGGGCCCCCCATGGAATGGTCCTGAGTGCGGCCCTGCACCCTGGTACTGCCCTGTGCACGTGGGGACGTTGGCCCCTGAGTTGCGCTCCGAGTCGCAAACGAATTCTCAGGGCCCCATGCCGTGTCACCCTGGGTACGGCCCTGTGGAGGCTGTTGGCCGGACCGGTTCATGCACAACAGATTGTTGTGGGGCCCACCACAATATCCGCACATTTGTGTGCGCGTGCAGTCCCTAGCCATGTGTGGCCCGAGGCACAGGAAACACCAGCTCCGCTGCTTGGCCATCCGGCGCCGTCCCTGAACCCTAAGTTCCCCGAACCTATTGCAATTGGCCACAGCATGGCCAATCTGCCTACAACATGGGCAGGTCTCACCATGTGGGGTCAATTCACTCACAGTCCCATACGACTGCCGGTTGGTGCGGTCCTTCCTCGTCGGAGGGCCCCTACTCACAGCGCTCCCGGCAGCTCTCTGTGGCTCCGAAGGATGGGTGACCGTCAACCCCAAATTCTCTGCCCGTCGAGCCTCCTCTTCCAAGAATCCGACCAAGTCGGAGAAGGCGGGCAGGTCCTCGGCCGACCTCCCGTGAGACTGTTCGAAACGAGTCTGCACGTCAGCGGGTAGGCGGGAAAGTACAATGTACAACAGTAGGTACGACCATTCACCAACCGGAAGTCCAAGATTCTCTAGAGCCTTGGTGACGGACAACAATGGGTTCAAAACCTCCGTCTGTATGGCCCCGACCTTGTTCACAACCGGGATACTAAACAAACGGTTCAGTTGGGCATCGGCCAACCTCCGTTTGTTATGGTAACGTCTGACCAACAATTGCCTGGCCGTTTCATAGTTACCCTCCGTAACTGTCAAATGAGCGACCAGCTCCCTAGGCTCACCCCTCAATGCTGCCACCAGCTGAGCCATCTCGACAGACTTGGTAATGTCCGATCGCATGTGCACCAAACTGTCGAACAGATTGATGAAGCTCATCCATTCACCGGACACGCCGTCAAAAGTAGGCATAGTTATGGCAGGTAACCTGGACCCCGATCCCTGAAGCGGCAGAGGTGCTTCAATGTCACCACCATGGCTGGACTCGCGCTGTCTACGTATGTCCGCAGCCTTCTGCGTGATAGCAGCTGCCTTCTCCATACATTGGTCGACATCCCCTATCAACCGTGACAGCCTGTCAGGTGCGCAACCATCAACTGATTCCGCCTGCGCGGACAATTCGAGCACCCTATTGTAACGTTCCTTAACGTCCATAGACCGCTCCAATACCACATCATGCCTATCTAAACGGTCTATCAGACCGTGTGCGGAGGAAAACCATCTGAGTTCCTTAGAAACACCCTTCTGGATTTCAGATAACGACATGATCGGAACGATACTTACTCACAATTTGCAGTAACTCAATTTTATTGGACCCTCCAGTCTACAACCCAAACGAGGGAACCCTAAACCACAACTTAAACAATGTTGTTTTCCTTAAACAATAGGAACCGAGTTTTATATCTATATAAATTCTGTAAATACAATTTAGTTTCCCTTTATCATTATAACACACACAGATAGTCAATATTAGTTCAAGTTATAAATTGCTATAAACTGAAAACAATGTAATAGCCTGCTATCAATAGATGTAACTACCTATGTTAACCAAAACATTCATTCAATAGCATAACTAGACCACTAATAGATTGACTAACTGGTAATTCAATGCAAATTTCAATTCAATATCTGTCTGTCTACTACCAGCAATAGACTTATAGCTTACAATACTACCAATCTATGTTGATACAGGAACAACCAAGTTACTTAACCGCCTATACCTACAGATTGATAGTCCCAAATCGTGCCTTCCCGGAGCCCTTGACGGCTGCAAATCTCAGGAAGCCACGTTCTAGCTACCAAAATGTTCAGGCTTCTCAGCACTTAATGACCTCGTAGGGGCCCATCAGCTACGAGGTAGCGTAACGATCAGTTGCCAAGAAGCGTGAACGTCGGCGATTCACCGAGCTGAAGTTAATTGGGGTCGATCTAACCTGGTCTGTGCTTCGGTCCCGTCAACCTCCTGTCTCTCTGCAAGGCCCGGGTGCACCCTAGGCTCTTCTTGGTAGACAGGTTCTTCAGCCAACCAGGTATGACTGGCGGGCCAGCTTCAATGAGCACAGTGTTCCAACACAGGTTATGTTACGTGGTAAAAACAATCGGGCACGAAAATGCGAACTTTATCTGGTTCGAGAAACAATAACACACTCAGCTATATGAACAATCCTGAGGGAAACCCGAATACATTCCAGATGGCCTGCGATTTAATTTCAACACCCTAATCAAAACGCGTTTACATTGCGAGGGCTTTCGTCTGTCAGTTGTCAACAAAACTGCTAGGTTGGCAGCTAACGTCAAATTCAAAATGGCCGTTCAGAAACCATCGATCGAATATCGATTTGGAATCGAACATACATCTCATGAAGATGTCATAGAAGGTCAAATGAATGTCATTGTGTTTTATTAAAATATCTTAAAATATATATACCTATTCATTAATCTGATAAATAGTAATTGTACACAAGACATATTTCTCGAAATAGTTTTGAGATTTCCGTTCTTGTCCAGAAAGTTAGCAAACCCCGATTGGGGGCAAATCTGAAAATTAAAAATATAAATATTTAAAAATTTATATATATATAAATATATATATAAATAAATTGGGGTTGCATCGAGGATCTAAAATATATATTTTGATAAACCTGAAGGGCTTAGTTAAAAAAATAACTTGTCCTGTTGCCTTATGCTCGTTGATTGGTGCGTGGTTTTTATAATACTCAATCATAGCAAATAGGTTGGTAATGATCTGAGAACAACCTACTTGCTAGCTGTTTACGACATTCTGCATGGGACAATCACCTCTTTGACGATCACGAAAATAGCTCATAAAATCCACTTAGATTAGATCATAATAACAACCCTTAAATCGCTCCCTAAGATTTTGCATCTAAAATTATAAACAATTATCCTAATTAAACTCCAATATCAGAAGATACTGAGTTCGCAATAATATTAGCTCTAAGTAGATTTTTCACAAACAATGTTAGTAGAAGAATATCTTGCGAGAACCGACGATTCACTCGCCTTTCGCCTCAACTTAAAAACTGGATCCTACATCTTTGTGATTGTAAGCACTGTAAGTCATCTCTTCAATCTTCTTCATAATCAACAGCTGTATCTCATGTAAAACAAACAAAGCATCCAGAAGGTCTGAAGCACAATTGTGCCCAAGTTTAGCTAGTTATTCAAGATTCCATTTGTGCCTGACAGGGGACCAGCCCACCGCCGTAGCTACGTTTCCTTAAGAAGTTATCCATTTCCTTCAGAACTTCTGTACTAGTGACACCTTCTTGATAATAATACCCTGGACACTAATGAAATACATTGATCGCACCCCAAACTAGGATTCCCTGTATCGTGGGTACTAGACAACGATACACATACTTATATAGATAAATATTATTCTTAGATAAATAAACAACCATGACTAGGGTACAAACATCCGTTCTCGTCAAACTCGAACCCAGGACCCTTGGCTTCGTAGGCAGGGTCACTGCCGACTCGGCCATTCGGGTCGTCATAATAACTTAATAATACATACACACTTATGAATGCACCTGGTTACGTTAACTACATATTGCGGTCTTAAACCTAACCTATCGACAAAAAATCATAAAGTTTGTTACTCTCACGGTCTCTACAAATCCAACGACATCTCGTTTGTTGAAATAAGTCAACCTGGACTGCAGCAGTTTTTTGAAATTTTAAAACCCCTCTTCTGTGCCATTTAGAAAGATTACAAAATTGAATTGACAAAAAAAAAACTTGAATTGTCGAACCTGCTCACAGAAAAATTACATGAATCAGCTGAGAAATGCGGCCTGTAGAGGATACCATCCGGACACACATACGGACATACGAAAGGATTTTTGCCCAATCATGAGATGGAGTTCCTTCGCTGGCTTCGGTCGCTCGGTCAATGATGTATTTTATGATAAAGACTACATTCTACTCCACCAAGCAAACGAAGTACAAACAGTAGATACTAATGTACCTAGATAATGAATACAACAAACAACAACAAACATAATTTGTTGTTGTTTTTGTTTTTCCACGATCGATCTTGTTATGGAACCTCCTAAATATTATATTAGCCTGTCAACCGTCCCGTTGCGTTCGCCGAATAACGTAGGTACTTACACGGTAGGGTTCCGTGGTCTATCTAACGGGTTCACGGTCACTTCTCACGTAGGGAATGCGGGTTGGAAGCGATTCTGACCGTACATCGTATATAGTACGGACAGTCTTACGGTGGAAATCATCGTGTCTCCACAGCTGCGGAGATGGGCTAGCCCCCTGTCACGCAAAATAGAATACCTATTGAATGACTAGCTGAATTGCGTATGGGAAAAGGCGTAATGCTTTATTTTTGTATTGTACTTTGACGACCCGAATGGCTGAGTCGGCAGTGACCCTGCCTATGAAACCAAGGGTCCCGGGTTCGAGTCCCGGTGGGGACAAATATTTGTTTATCGAGAACGGATGTTTGAACCCTAGTCATGGTTGTTTATCTATCTAAGTATAATGTTTATCTATATAAGTATGTGTATCGTTGTCTAGTACCCAAGATACAGGGAATCCTAGTTTGGGGTTAGATCAATGTGTGTAAATAGTGTCCAAGGTATTATTATATATTATTATAGGAATTATTACTAGCAACGTGATTTGTTTCAGATATGCTGTCTCACCGAAGTATTAGCGCACGACAAGTACCCACTGTGCTGTATGCTGAACACGGAGAATAAGTTTAGACTATTCTACTATCTCCTTTTCTTTGTCCATGCCTTCAATATTTTAATGCTTTTAATTCACTAAAGCATTGTCAAGATTATTACGATATTTTCCCATATGGGGTCAGTAGGCAGATAGTTCAGCAGGCTTGGCTGTGCCCCGTACCTTTTTCATAAACGAATACTCATAACATTTTCTTTCCTTTATATTTCACAAGTTGACATATATGAGTGAAACACGCAAATGCAAACATAACACAAAAAGCATGTTTCATTCAGTGATGCTATCAGTGACACGCTCCGTTACACAAGAACAGGCACGAAACGCTCTTTCATCCTGTTACATAAAATGTATGGTTTTACAACAAAAATATGTAGATATGTAGACTTTCCCATACGGTCCCATACCCGTAGGGTGCCAAATAGGACCTTATTCTAAGCCTCCACTGTCCTTCCGCGAGTCCGTCTGTCCGTCCGAGTGTCCGTTCGTCTGTCCTTCCATCTGCCTGTCTGTCTGTTCGTCCGTCTGTCTCTCAGCCGGCTGTATCGCATGAAACGTGATAGGTTAACATTTTCCAAAAAAAATTGTATGTTTGTTGCCTCTAGAGAATGACCGAAGCTTCAATTTCTGTTTCGGCCAAGTTTCGGCTAAAAAAGGCCTCGTACCGGCCGCTAGTGAGCTCAGCCGAAACATGCTTTTAGTATACCGACAAACTGCGAATAACATGTATTTTTATTGTACACAAATTACAATATTTACTTTGTTTCAAATTTCAAGAAGTTACGAGAGGTAATTAATTACATTGGTCGGGAAATTCTTTTAAGGGCAAAGCTCTAAATTTCATGAATCATCACAAGTTTAAAGTTTTTCGTTTTCGGTTTCAGCCGAAACTAGGACCGAAGCCGAAGGTTCGGCTTCGTTTTCGGTTTCAACTGAAAATCCAGTTTTGGTCGGTCACTAGTGCGGCTACAGCAACTAATAATGAACTACAGTCGATTTTCTAATCTAATCAAGGTTTCCTCACGATGTTTTCCATCACCTTTAGAACGTCCTCTGTGATTACGATAAATTACATAAGTCATTGATATATGGTCAGCACTGGATACCAACCCGTATCTATTGCGTGAGAAGTGAGCGTGAAAACCACTAGACCACTGAGCTTTGTAAGTCCTGCTGCAACAAACATATTAACATATGAATCGGAGTGCCTTACCATATTTCAGTATTCAACACTTTTGCGTGAAAACGCCCTGAAAAGTCTCGTATTTGTTTGCAAACAATTCAGAATATTACCATATCCTACGCTGATCTTGTATGAAAGTAGGATTACATTATCGAATTTTTCTGAGGCTTACAAATCTTTTCAGAGATTTCAGAACGTTCTACAATAAACAAGAATATAATTTTTGCCTTTTGCCACACGAAATAGCAAAGAAGTTTATGTTTATTTTCAATTATGTGACATAACTTCATTATTTTTCCCATAAGGACTGGCAGAGAAACTCATGCGCCCACGTTAAGCCAGTTTTTCAAATCAAATGAAATCAAAATATTATTAATTCTGTTAGATAATTACATATCTCTTAGTGCCACTAGCTCGAAAGCGGAATAAAACTTAACTCGAGTGAACTTTCACAACTTCATATATATTTGTATGGAGTTGTCAAATTGTATTCCGCCTTCTAGCTAGACGACCTTAGTCATTCATTTAATACTAAACAAGCAGATTCAAGAAAAACACTCTTTTCTCTCTTAACAAATAAACATGGTGAATTCGTAACGCCCGTTACGAAGCGTGCGGAACTCGTAGCTACGGATTGCTACAGCTAGCTAGCTGTAGCAATCCGTAGCAAATCAATAAAATACATAAGATATTAATAGATTGTTCCTTCCTACGGTTGTCACGCATTATTTTCTCTGTACGTCGACGTATTCAGTTTAGTTCTGTTTCGTTATTATCCGATTTTAATGTTTTTGTTTTCTCGATTTAGTGTACATACATATATGTTCTATGAATTCAGTTGTCACCCCGGAATTTGAAAGAGCGTTGTATGCATTTTGGTGAAGTTAGCAGCAGGCAGGCTTAAAACGCGTCGGCAGCAAGCTCGAAACGTGTCGAGAGTAAAATTAGACGCGTCAATGCGCGAAGTCTGCTGTCTTGCAAATTTTTCTGTCGGTAGTTTTTAAGCCTGCTGTCGACAGCTGCCGCTGCGCAAGCTGCTCGTGTGAAAGAGCTCTAACTCGCTTAAACATAACTGCGTATAATAAATTAAGATCTTAAAGGGGATCACAATGACCAACTTTTCTTCACAAAGCCATGTGATTATGAACGTTATTTTCCACTTCCCTTTTCGCTCCATACGTTCCCGGGGGAAAGTTATCAAAACAGACGCGACCTCACCCAAGGGAGGCTTTTGGTCGGGCTACACAGCAACTCTATCCCTGTCTAGCAACTAAACGGTTTGTCATGTCACAATGTAGCACTCTGAGTGCGGTACGCATTGCATACAACTTTTATGGCCTTGTACAAGGACACTGTCGGCACAAAATACGAAGACTACAGAAGTTACTACTCAAACTCAAACTCAAACTCAAATAATTTTATTGTAAGTAGGCAAATAACTGCTCTCTCCATCAGGCCAACTATTCTCCTGTAAGGCATCTTGCGACGCATGTCACACCCAGTGAAATAAAACATGGTTCAAAGCGACGTTTGTTGCCCATGGTCCCTCCGAGGGTTACAACAGGTAGAGGGACACATTATATCTGTAATCCCACCAAATATAAAACACCGACATTTTTTATATCTAACATGTCTTTTCGCAGATGGGGTGGCAGAGGCACAACTTCACATACTGTAACAACTTTTTAATTTTTGACAGATGTCATGATTTGACAGCTGTCTCGATTTTGACATTAGTAAAAAAAATAAAGTTTTAAATACTTGTAAGTAAAAAAAGTAATGTAGTCTGAAAATGAAGTCTTTGTAGAGACTCGTACTTAGTGGTCTGCAAAGCTAGGCTAAGATAGTATGGAAATTACTCTGATTGGATTATAATCGTATATCTAATGACTACCTTTCATTTAACAACCTGTGTAGTGGGCTGCACGCACGCTTAGAATAATTAGGGAATCTCAGAACTTTGTGCCCATGCGCGAATGTCTTTGTGTGTGTCTCTCGATCGTGCATTGTATGAAGCTTAACTTCTGTTGTTCGTATGCTATATCGTGAAGGGTTACAGTTTTATGTCCTCGTACAAGGACACTTATCGAGAAGTTTTATAGCATTTACTGGTGTGCGCTTTATTTTCTATTTGGATGGCACGTTCTAAAGATTGTTTGTTGACTTTGTTGTGACGAGTAATACAGGATGTAATAGAAAGGAGTATCAAGTCAAAGGGTTATTGGGGACATAGTTCTAAACGATTTTGGCTATCATAGCAACATCGCAATAGATATGTCGTAGCCATATAATAGAATTGTTCATTTCATGAAATGGCCAACCAACATGATCTGGCCGACTGGTTGGTCAGAAAGTGTTAAATTTGATAAAACATGTATTTTAAAAGCATTTTTATTCAGTACTACATAATGTTTTTTGTGATATACATGTCAAAATAAGACTGTTCGGGGGCTTCGCTGCGCTCGCCCCCTTTAGTCTTTACCTAAGCTACCGCAGTGTTTTTCCCTAAAAGATTTCTTCATCCAATGAAAGTTCTAATTAACCATGGTTGGCCGTTTTATGATATGGTCAACTCTACGATATGGTTACGACAGATATTGTACGAGATCCCGTATTTAACCACCTTCATCATTTATTGTTATGACGTATTTTGATAGTTAATAATCTTAAAATCGGTCGTAGTAGTAGGTGACATCATTGAGGTTCGAAGACCTGGACCTAACTCTTCCTAAAAACAGGTAATAGAAACTGCAGCCTTATGGCGTAAGTCGTCTGAGCTGTGAACTTCATATAGACTTTTACGTTTGACACCTTGCACCAGCTTCATCTGTCAAATTGGTATCACGCAAGTAGCATCATAATGGAGGCCAAACCCAAGCTCATTGCATGAAGCCTAGAAGCCTTCGGGGATACCCCGCAATCGATGAAATTGTATGAGCATAAGATAATAATAATAATAATAATAGTACCTTGGACACTATTTACACACATTGATCTAGCCCCAAACTAGGATTCCCTGTATCTTGGGTACTAGACGACGATACACATAAGATTCACATATGAACCTATGAACCTATGAACCACACGCTATGAACTTCAGAGAGTTACGCCATAAGGCTGCTGGTTTACCGACGCCAACCGTCGTATCCCATATTGAAATATACACTCGTAGATGATGAAATCGGGACTCCCTTATGGCTTATGCGCGCGCTTTTTTATATGGAGATTTCCCGTTATAGGTTTCGAATTTTATCACCTATTGACGGCATAAGGTTCAAAATCGCGATGTGTCGCGCGTAGGCGCATTAATGTCCGGTCCATTACCGCGCCTACGCGCGACGCATCTTCGCCATCCGGTCCATACGCAATGGACCGGATATTTGCCATCGCTGCTCAGCACTTAAATTATGACGACCCGAATGGCCGAGTCGGCAGTGACCCTGCCTACGAAGCCAAGGGTCCCGGGTTCGAGTCCCGGTGGGGCAAATATTTGTTTGATGAGAACGGATGTTTGTACCCTAGTCATGGTTGTTTATCTATCTTAGTATAATATTTATCTATATAAGTATGCGTATCGTTGTCTAGTACCCAAGATACAGGGAATCCTAGTTTGGGACTAGATCAATGTGTGTAAATAGTGTCCAAGGTATTATTATTATTATTATGTCCAAGGTATTATTATTGCAGTCGATAGTAACACGGTTTCTAATGCGTTTGTCTTCCTCCTACTGGAACAGTTTTTGTTTGCCTCAAGAGTTTTGCCTGCACCTTAGTGCCACAAGCTAGAAAGCGGAATAAGACTACTCGAGAAAACTTTGATAACTTCATATCAATGTGTATGGATTTGTCAAAGTTTACTCGATTTCAGTTTTATTCCGCCTTCTAGCTAGTCGCCCTAAGGCGCCTAAGAAATATTTCCTATGAGAAATATGAGGAAATTTAGCTTTTACGTTTACAAAACGTCTACAATTATTACAGCATTTAGTAAAGTGTACTGTGAAATAACGATACTCCTAATACGTTCGCGTTCAGCTGGAGTTAGACTATACGCTGTACGATTTTAGTCCGAAGACACTCGGAATAAGCGCAATGTCTAGGCTAGAAGGGTTAATTGGAAGAGATTGCGTCTACCTGTACCTTGCGTTCTAACTTGAGTTAGAACTTACAAAAGTGATCAAACGAACATCATCAGGAAACTTTCACATGTCAAAAGCTGCGGCGATGAGCTAGTCCCCGATCACGCTAAATAAAAATACCTTGGAGACTTTTTACACACATTGATCTAGCCCCAAACTAGGATTCCCTGTATCTTGGGTACCAGACAAGATTCACATACTTATATAGATGAAGAATATACTTAGATAGATAAACAACCATTACTGGGTGAAAACATCCGTTTTCATCAAACAAATGTTTGCCCCCACCGGGACTCGAACCCGGGACCCTTGGCTTCGTAGGCAGGGTCACTGCCGACTCGGCCATTCGGGTCGTCAAATAGATTATTGAATAACTGGCTTAAACGTGGCGTTAAAGAGCCTCTGCCACCCCGTTTGGGAAAAGGCGTGACGCTATAAATGTATGGACGTACAACCGTGACAGGGGTAAATTAAAACCATAGATTTTAGTACCACTCAAGAAACTCCTTCAACGATGCTCAGTACATGTCATAAGATATTTAAGTTAAAAATTGTAAATCCGATATTGGCGTATGTTAGGATTAATTTATTTGCTTGACTTGTATATGTCACAGTTGGATGGTAAAATCAGACACATAACTAATTCTCTAGACCGTTAATTAAATGCCGACGTTTAACCAAGTCACTAGTATTTTGATTTAAATAAAACATTGTCGAAAACGTTTAACAATCTGTCTGACCGAAAGCCAGCGTATTGGAAAACAAGATGGCGTCACGACAACAGCTTATATCAGGGCAAAACATTGCGGTAGCTTAGGTGAAGGGTAAAGGGGGTGAGCGAAGCGAAGCCTCCTTTATCCTTCGTGTTAGGCTGAACATGTCAGAACAACAAAAATACTTAAAACATAAACTTAAGTACACATAAAAAAAGATTTATATTGTATAATTCTTGTTGCCTAGGAACGTTTAGACAACTCGTAAAACGTTTCGTTCACTCACTTGTCTGACGGAATTTTAGTGACTTGGTTAAACGTCGGCATTTTCAGTATCTGTATTTTCTGTATCTTCTTCCGTGGATATCTGTAATTGGCTTTATTGTTGTATTGTTTAATATTGTAACTTAAACAATACAGCAATACATGTCCCAAATACAATAAAAAAATAAAAAATAAAAACCGGTCAAGTGCGAGTCTAAATCGCGCACGAAGGGTTCCGTACCACCGTTCAATGGAAGCGATGGTGTGGAGTGAATAGTTTGGATTTTACACAGCAAAATATTGTTTACAAAGTTATTGGTGCGGTTACTTTCACACTCCATGTACGTAACCAGGTGCATCCATAAGTTTGTATGTGGAATTGTTGTATGGGAGCCCCCTTAAATATTTATTTTATCCTGTTTTTTAGTATTTGTTGTTATAGCGGCAACAGAAATACATAATCTGTGAAAATTTCAACTCTCTAGCTAGCTAGGTTCTTGAGATACAGCCTGGTGACAGACGGACGGACGGGCGGACGGACGGACAGCGAAGTCTTAGTAATAGGGTCCCGTTTGGAACCCTTCGGGTACGGAACCCTAATAACGGTCTAGAGAGTAAGTTAAGTGTCTGATTTAACCAACTAACTGCGACATATATATGTAGTTAGCTAGTGGAATTTTTTAGGATAAATTAATAAATATGATTAAAACAATGCATGAAATAATGTTTGGATATGCGAGTATGCACTAAATATGTAGGCAGTGACGGATTCAGGATTCTCGACTCGATGACAGTCAAGGTAGTTGTAGGTAGTATAATGCTCGCTGAGAAGTTTAATTATAATATAATCAAGTTTACTAGGGTTTGTCACGGAAGAAGTTAGATACTTTTGGAGGGTGCTTGTGTCCCATACAATGGATTCGCGATATGAAGGCATGGATATGATGGCGTCCTGCCAAGTGCAAGCAATTTCTCGATTTGTACGGAAAATATCGAATATTCTGCCAACCCTCATATCCAGAGGTGGAGTACGCGAGCTCACTTCGAGTTGGTGGAGTATATTTGTAACTTCAGCATTTGAAAGAATATAACTTTGAAATACAAAAATGTTCGAGGAATTTTTTCAAGTTTTTACTTTTTCTTTTTACAGTTTTAAGGGCTTTTCACCTACTTCAATAAATTCTTGTTTTAGGATAAAAATAACACACGGTTTAGGTATTATGCCTTCAGACCCAAGATATTAGGAACATTTATGAATTGGAAATAAACCTACGCTTCAAGCTTGAATATCGAAAAGCAAATCATTTTCTAATGTGCTGTCTGTCTGTCGAGAAAGTTATAATAAAATACAACAATATTATTGTATATATTAAAATCGATAACGCGCAACATTTGAAAGTCATGATTTCCATGCTTGCTATGATTTGCCAAACTAGCACAAGCTTGTAAACGATATTTGACGACCCGAATGGCCGAGTCGACAGTGACCCTGCCTACTAAGCCAAGGGTCCCGGGTTGGAGTCCCGGTGGGGGCAAATATTTGTTTGATGAGAACGGATGTTTGTACCCTAGTCATGGTTGTTTATCTATCTAAGTATAATATTTATCTATATAAGTATGTGTATCGTTGTCTAGTACCCAAGATACAGGGAATCCTAGTTTGGGGCTAGATCAATGTGTGTAAATAGTGTCCCAGGTATTATAAGTTATACAGGATAGTTTCAACAGTAACTTACAAGCTATACGATGGGATCTGATAGCTCAACACTCAGATGTTAACGAGATGCTTGTGATATTTAACCAATGTGTTGTACAAATATTTGATTTCCATGCGCCTGTTAGATCGGTGGTTATAAAAGACCGCTCCTACCCATGGATTACGGACACTATTAAAGTCATGATGAGACTCCGTGATCGAGCCGCCATAGACTATCATAAAAGTAAAACGGTGGGCAAGAAAAAATATTTTCAAGACTTGAAAAGTATAGTAAATAAGGCTATAGCCTTATTTACTTGAGATTATTTAATTTTTCTTGAGTTATAACTCAAGAAAAATTTGCATTCTTTAGACACAACATTAACAATAATATTCGGAACCCAAAAAGACTTTGGAAGAACCTTAAGGGCACATTATTACCTAAAAAAGACACTGAACTGCCGTCCTTTTTTAATGACCCGAATGTTATAAATAACCACTTTTTGTGTTTACCAGGTGCCGCAGTAACTTCTATTTCTCACATGACATTTTTTGAATATCATAGACATAATGAGGCCAAGTTTCAAATAGAGCCAGTCAGCTTAGACCGCTTGATTAAAATTATAAAGGAGTTGAAATCAAACGCCGAGGGTTGCGATTTTATTACTCTAGATATGCTGGTAATGACACTTCCTCACACTATAGACGTAATTCAATCTATTATAAATACCTCCATTTCCTCAAATACGTTTCCTGATGTATGGAAGCATGCCATTGTTCTACCACACCCGAAGAATAATAGCCCTACCGAACTAAAGGATCTCAGGCCTATCAGCATTTTACCATGTCTGTCTAAAATTTTAGAAAATGTAGTTTGTGAACAGTTAACCGACTTTCTTGAAAGAAACCAAATGTTGCCTGTGGTGCAATCAGGCTTTAGAAAGGGGCGCAGCACCACGACAGCATTGCTCGACGTTACCGATAATGTACTAAACCCACAGGACAAAGGCATGTCCACGCTCTTGGTGTTGCTTGATTTTTCAAGGGCCTTCGATTGCTTAAATATAAACCTTCTTTTGTCAAAGCTACGCTATTATGGGTTTGATCACGACGCTATTAATTGGTTTGATAGTTACTTCAAAAATCGCTCCCAATGTGTTAAGATACATCGTAGTGATGGTTCGCAAGTGGTGTCTGACAAAAGTCAGGTCAATAGGGGTGTCCCCCAAGGATCAATTCTGGGGCCAATTTTATTTATTTTATTCTCAGCGGATATTACTAAGCATATCAGACACTGTAAGTTTCACATATATGCGGATGACATCCAAGTATATATATCGAGCAAGCCACATGATATTAATGACGCAATATACAACCTTAATGAAGATCTTGGTAGAATGTCTGATTGGTCCTCTAGTAATTGCCTTCGATTGAACCCAATAAAAACTAAGTACCTAATCTTTGGTAGCAAGTACCAAGTAGATAATATAAACCCAACGACATGTGTTGAGCTCATGGGAGAGCCTATCGAAAGAGTGTACGAAGCCAGAAACCTAGGACTTATCATGGACAGTGGCTTACGTTTTGAAACGCATGTGAGCCATTGTGTGCGAGACTGTTTTTATAGGTTGAAGATTCTGTACAAGATGAGGCCGTATTTGGGGTTAACGTTGCGAATACTGAGTTGACTGAGTCACTGGTTCTGTCTAAACTGAATTACATGGATACGGTTATTGGTCCGCGACTTTTGGCAAAAACCAAAAAGATAGTGCAACGCGTACAGAATGCTTGCGCGCGATTCAATTTTGATATTCCGTTAAGGTATCACGTGACCCCATACCTAAATAAACATACAATTTTAAAATTGCATCATCGTCGAAAGCTTCACTTGGCGTGTCTTTTATTCGGGGTGATGAAATATAAGGAGCCAAGTTATCTTTTTGAGAAACTTTCATTTAAGTCGAGGCACCATGTGTCCCGCCAATGCTCAACGCAGTTCGCTACAGAGCAGCATAGCTCTGCTGCCTTTAGAGGGAGCTTCCGCTATGCTGCGACTAAGTGTTGGAATAATATCCCTCCACCAATCAGGAACCTGCGTTGTTTATACGGATTTAAATGCACGTTGAGAAAATTCATTTTCGAGAATCAAAAATTTGAAGAGTCTATACGAAATGACACTAGCGCAATATAACTGACTATATATCATATGAAATTTGACCTTTAATATTAATACTGTTTTATATTTATATAGATTTATTTTGTACCTTTAATTAACCTGTTACCTACTATAAAGTCTGAATATTCATGTCTAACTGTTTCTTTTTTAAAATGTTTTTCCTTCTGCCTGTGTTTATAAATGTCCACACAAAAGTGCACATTGTTGTGCGTGTTGTCACCCGTCGGTCACAACGGAAGACCAGCGCTGATTGTTCGCATTCAGCATATGCTGAGTTGAGGCCGGCTTGTGACAGGAAATATTCTTATGTACCTAGTTGTTCAATATTGACTCCTATTTTTGTTTCCTGTTACAAATAAACTTCTTTCTTTGTTTCTTTCTTTCTTTCTATAATTACTTATTATTACCTCTGTGGCGCAGCGGTTGTAGCTCTGCCTACCATGCGAGAGGTCCCGGGTTCGATCCCCGGCTGGGGGTATAGAAAAAAAAAACCCCGGTCTTGCATGTTTATTAGTTTGTCACGTCGCTGTTTCTGGTTCCCACGACACAGGGTATCCTAGTGTGGGGCCAGAAGCAATGTATGTGCCTATAGATGTTTACTTTTATATTGATTCCGTAAGTTTGTTTTGGCTTTCGATGCACAACTGACGAATTACGTACATTGGCGTTCTCTGTGGCGTGAAAAAATCCTGCTGTTTCTGGTTGCCACAAACCAGGTTATCCTAGTGTGGGGCCGGAAGCAATGTATGTATGTCTATGTTTAATTGACGTTTTCCGAGGCTGGTGGCTTGCGGGAGTGCAAACCTTGGCGCGCATGTAAATCCAGAAATATTTCCAAACCAGATGTTCCAAATCTGTGCCAACATCGAGCATTGTCTCTGCCTACCCCGAAACGGGAATGGAGACAATAGAAGTTAAATTCGGCGGGAAAATAAACGTTGTTTCGGATTTGAGTGCGATGATTCGTGAAATCGTATTATTAGGTTGGAAAAAGGTGGTTATATGATGGAGGCGACAAAGGGGTGCTGCCACAGACCAGATATCTGGTCTGTGGGTGCTGCCGACATACAAGATTTAAAAGTCCAGGAGGCCACGAAGCTATTTCATGAGAAAATCGGGCGCGTCAGATTAAGATATTGAAGACCTTACACCCTGTTTAGTAACTCTGCCAAACTCTGAGCTTTCCATCCAGAACCGCGTCTATAGGGCAACAAAAAATAAGTGGGATTTAATCAAGCTACTGATAAGTGTAGATTTCAATAAATCTGTCGATTTGAGCGTAACGCGTATTGTATCTCCCATATCTAGTGTAATAAGGCCTTCTTATCTTCAACGATATTTTTACATGATTGGTGAAGGAAATGATTTATTTTTATTTCATACTCTTTCATACCTCGTACTATTCTAAACCATTTTCTCGCAAAAATATTATTCATAATTCTTTATTGAACACAGTTATTTAAAAAAGATACATTAAGAGAAAACAAATGTACAAAGGCGAGCTTATCTCTAAAAAGAGATTTCTTCCAGCAAACCAAGGCATGACAGGAAATTTTATCAATAAACGGTAGGCAGTGATATTAGCTATATTTTGTTATATTTTTTTCCCGGTTTATTTAAGTCATGAGACGGAAGCATGGAGTGGCACGTTATATTAACTGCCAGTTCCTGTAATATACAACGATAAATATATCTATTGAATTTTTGTCTGAGGTCGAGCACTTTTCCGACTTGTTAGTTGCTCGTGCTCTTTCTTGGCTCTGCCGACGCTCCAATGTGGAATGTGCGGTCTCCCCTAACACAGGTTTTCTGTAAACTTACCAGGCGAGTCCCACTATTTGGGTTAAGATGTGACTTGAATAAACGAATTTTGAATATCTTAATCTGACGCGCACAAGTTACTCACAAAATTACCTCGTGGCCTCTCGACGATAATGCTACTTGACAGGGGTCAAGATATAAAAGTCGTATGATTTTTCCAGATGGAGTGGCAGAGGCATAACTTTACATAAAATAATCTTCATACCTTTATGAAATGTTTGACAGTTGTCACTCTTTCTGACAGCTGTCACTATTTTTGACAACTAGGTCCACACTATTTATTTGTACTGACAAAATAATATCATATTTTGTCAGCACAAATAAATAGTGTGCACCTATTTGAATATCTTGCATGCTCAAATATATCTGATGCTGATTGTACGGCCAGCAACTCATCACTCCACTTCGCGAGCCGTACAAGCCGTACGTACAGCTGCGGAGATTCCTCACGAAGTTTTCCATCAGCAAAAAGATGGCGTCTCCAATCCGAGTTACGAGGGTTGGTGCGATTTGGGTGCTGATTTTTATGCTGATGTCCTTCATGCATATTCATACGAAACGCCTGTGTATTTGCCGAATTGGGTTTATATGTTCCGTTAAAATTATTTGTGGCATACTACTCCATTGCATTTTATTTTTTGGAGCAAAAAGTAAAGATCGTCCATAGAGTAATGTAAAAAAACATGAGTGTTTTGATACAAGCTTTTCGTCTGCTCTCCGCTTTCCGTTCAGTGGGTCTCGAGCTTAATTCACGCCACCGAGATAGGCCGTATTTATAGTCTCCACTGTAAATTCACAGTAGGTTCACCATAATTGAAAGGAACAGAAAGTAAGTAATATCAGGATGTTTGTCAAGGACATTGGGCGACGCCTGAGGGACCGAGGTTTTGACAATCGTTCCGGAGCGTTCCTGATCCAAAGGACCTCACTCGCCGTGCAGCGCGGTAATGCTGCCAGTGTGATGGGTACCTTTGGGTCGGGCATGTCCTGGGGCGGTTTATTTCTTTAATCGTTTCGACCACAGATGTTTCGACCGACCCGAATGGCCGAGTCGGCAGTGACCCTGCCTACGAAGCCATAGGTCCCGGGTGCGAGTCCCGGTGGGGGCAAATGTTTGTTTGATGAGAACGGTATATGTATCCTAGTCATGGTTGTTTATCTATCTAAGTGTAATATTTATCCATATAAGTATGTGTATCGTTGTCTTTTACCCAAGATACAGTGAATCCTAGTTTGGGGCTAGATCAATGTGTCTAAATAGTGTCCAGGTATATTTTGATTTTTATTGTGTTCAGTTATTGCGTGTGTGTCGTTTTATAGACAGAGCTAAGGAAGAGTAAGTCTACTTTTCCTTTTACAAGCGAAACAAGGACACGGAGATTGTCACACAGCTCCGTCACTATCTGGCAGCCAGCAGCAAGGACAGCCCACACAAATTGAAACTCAGTAAAAATAAGTCAAGAAAATATGTCGAAATTAATAAGTTTATAAAAAAAAACAAAAATATGCTAAAAAAACAAAAAAGGTTGTAACAAAGCTTCATAATAAAAGAAGAGTTTTAGATAAACTAGAGCTGTGTACTGCTCAGCTTAATTATAATCAGATTAGCTATGAGGACAACATGCATGAGCTAAGATGCAAACTTGACCAGGCAGAGCGCTCCCTGGGGCACTACATTAGCCTCTATGACAAAACCAGAGCGGAAACCAGGGAACTGAATCTAGCTATGGATGCAGTTCTCAGTAGCCAGGTTCGCCTAGAAACTAAAATATTGGAGAGCTGCTGTTGTGTGCCGGACTGTGCTCCGTCAGCTACTTCCCTTCTGGATGTTAGCACTTCATATCCAGGTATAAAAACAATTATGTACAGTGATGAACTTGGAAAAAATATGGGCCAATTATTAAATATGTATACGGAGCATACGGTAATAAATAATTGTTTACCCAACTGTAATCTGCATGATATTATGCAAAAAGTAAATAATGCTACATATAGTGATGATTGTTATTTAATCATATGCCTCGGTAATAGGGGCAATGTGAACAAGTCTGACTTAATTAAATATTTAGACAAGCTCTGTTCTTTAAAAGTAAAACAAATTGTTATGTTCACATTCCCTTACAGCGACAGCCTGCCACAATCAGAAAACAACCTTAGTTAAAAGCTGAATATGACCTTGCATACTATATCATGCAATAATAATATACATGTAATGGATACTAACAATTTTGTTAGTAGAAATAAATATTATTTGACTAAAGGTAAATATTACCTTCCTAGTTATTATAAAAGACAAGTAGCAAATTCGCTGTCCTATTATTTTAATATAACAGCCAAAAATTTGGCTACACTTAATGCCTCTATTGAGCATTATACTGATGTTTCAAACAAACCTTGGAAGCTTTTCCAAGTCATTTAAATTAGATACAACGACAATAGAGGAAGTCTCTAGCCCGTCAAATAATATTAATAAAGTACATAATAAAAACAGAAAAATTCAATATTGTAAAATAAATGCAAAGTTTACTAATCTGGTCCACCAAAATATTCAAGGTATTAGCAGTAAATTATTAGAGTTGGAATTGTACATGAACTCTTTTAATATTGATATTTTATGTCTAACAGAACATTGGCTAAAAAGCCATGAGCTCATGTTCAATTTCAGTAACCACCAGGTTGGTAGTTCTTTTTGCAGATCACATGCTGTTCGTGGAGGCTCTCTAATATTTCTAAATAAACACATAAAGTTCAAAAATCGTAATGACATAGTATGTTTATCAGTTGAAAGCCACATTGAAGTAGCATGTTTTGAATTGGAGCGCATAATTGTAATAAGCGTTTACAGCCCACCATCAGGTTCATTTGATGTTTTTGAAAAAGTCATGGATCACATATTATTTAAATTATCAAAATCTAATAAAACTCTTATGATATGTGGAGACTTCAATGTAAATTTATTAGAAACTTACTCCCGTAGTACGAGACTAACTAACTTATTTAATTCTCACAACTTAAAGCCACTTTTCATGGAACCTACTCGAATAACTGAAACCTCAGCAAATTGTGTAGACAATATATTTGCTTATCCAAATGAAAAAATTGTACTTAAAAAAATTATAAGTAATTTAAAGTCAGACCATTTAGGTCAATACATTAGACAAGAAATTCAACTTAAAAAAAGTTCTACAAGAAAGATACAATACATACCTGTGACTGCACATCGGTTTACAAGATTTAAATTGAATTGGGATAGCAAACTACCTATCAATTACTCTAATAATAACCCTAATTAGTCATATTGTAATTTTTTTTACAAATTCAGCAATGCGTTCAATGCAGTATTTACTACCAGATCGATTGTGGTCTCAGACAAACTTAACTTTAGTAAGTGGGCCAAAGTAGGTATACTTAAAAGTAGACAAAATTTATATGAATTATATAGTGAAAAACAATGGAATCATAGTGAAGTTCATGGATAAAGTAAAAAAGTACTCAAAAATCTTTAAAAAAGTTTGTCAAATTGCAAAATCAAATTATATCAGATCTAAAATAAGAAAAAGTGATAGCAAAATTAAATCAACTTGGGATATAATTAAAAGTGAGACTGGAAAGGTCAGTATTAAAAACAATGAATATGAATTAAAAATTAATGATATTACTTTCAAAAATGATATTGATGTAGCTAAAGCGTTTGATTTTTTTTTACTGACATCCCAACCTCTACTACAAAGTCTTTAGACTCTTCCAAAGTAGTCGCTGAATCTTTGCTAAAAGACTATGTACCTAGATGTGAAAATCAATTCTCGTTTAATTATGTAGATGATAAAGATATTATTAAAGCCTTTAAGAAAACTGCAGACTTCTGGGATATTTCTGTTCATGTTGTGAAGCCCCTAATAAATGTTATTGCACTTGATTTAGCTTTCATATTTAATGCATCTATTGGATCTAGCGTGTTTCCTGATTTGATGAAACACAGTAAAATAGTACCTTTGTTTAAATCGGGTAGTACATCTGACCCTTCTAACTTGAGACCGATATCGGTATTGCCTACATTTAGTAAAGTATTTGAAAAAGTAATTTTAAATCAACTTCTTACACATTTCAACACCAACAACATGCTCCACTGTAAACAATTTGGTTTTACACAAGGCAAATCAACTACTGATGCCGGTATTGAGTTAATATCACATATATATGATGCCTGGGAGGAGTCGCATGATGCTCTAGGAGTATTTTGCGATTTGTCTAAGGCTTTTGATTGCGTTGACCATGGGACATTGATCAGGAAATTACATCACTATGGAATTAGGGATAACTCTTTAGATCTTCTCTCTTCTTATCTAAATAACAGGATACAGAGAGTTGACATTAATGGAAAACGATCTCCAGGGTCTGTTGTTACTATGGGTGTACCGTAGGGTTCCATACTCGGGCCATTCCTGTTTTTGGTTTATATTAATGACCTGCCACATCTTGTCAGAGATAATCATGAGATTGTACTGTTTGCAGATGACACTTCACTTTTGTTCAAAATGAAACGACGCAGTTTGAACTTTGACGATGTGAATAATGCAATCTCAAAGGTAGTCAATTGGTTTAGTGCTAATAATATTTTACTGAACAATAACAAAACTAAATGTATTCGCTTTATACAATGTTAAACAAGTCTCGGCTAATGTTAATGTTAAAGGTGAAAAATTAGAAATTGTAGATAGCACGGTATTCCTAGGAATCACCTTAGATAATAAGCTTCAGTGGGGCCCACACATAGATAAGCTATCAAAAAAACTCAGTTCCGCAGTTTATGCAGTTAAAAAAATCCATCTTTTAACGGACGTGGAAACAGCTAGACTAGTTTACTTCAGCTACTTCCATATCATTATGTCTTACGGCATACTGCTGTGGGGGAACGCTGCAGATATTAACATAATATTTGTGCTGCAAAAGAGGGCTGTTCGTGCAATCTACAATGTGGGTCCCAGAGAGTCACTGCGTTGTAAATTTAAGGAAATTAACATTATGACAGTGCCGTGTCAGTATATTTATGAAAACCTAATGTACGTCCACAAAAATATTGATAAATTTACTAAGAATAGCGACAGGCACAATGTCTACACTAGAAATAGGAATAAACTAGCTATACCTACTACTAGGCTCCATAAGGTTAATGTATCTTTTAAAGGGCAATGTATTCGCTTTTACAACAAAATACCAACTGAGTTACAAGAATTGTCTGTAAATAAATTTAAAAATGTTGTTAACAATCACTTATGTATAAAAGGTTACTACAAAATATCAGATTATGTAGAAGACAAGAAAGCTTGGGAAGGTGTTTGCTCCAATTCTTTAAAAAATAACGTATAAAGCTGGAGGTTTCTAGTCGCCTCTTTGCCTCCAGCATCTAAAACATTGAGGTGACGGAATCCAAATTGTGTTCTATATTTACCTGTACCTTATACATGTGTTAGTTTAAGATTTGACATTCTCCAAATGTTACCTATGTGTTTCTTATGGAAATAAACTCTTTTTTTTTTTTTTTTTGTCCTGAGTATCTACGTGACGTGGCGTAACATGTATTAGACAAATTCCCTTTTGAGCGCCCAATCCTTCAATTCGGATTGGATAGAACATGGTTTACAGATAGGGCACGGAAAAGAAGAGTGCGGGCGGTTTCTACTACGCGCTCCCGCCGCCCGCGCTCTTCTTTCCCGCCCCCGCAGCCCCCGCATTTTTCGTCCCGTCGCCCGCAGACCATGGGAGTGCTACGTACGAATTTGATAAGCTATAACTACTGACTACCCGTAACATATGCTGAGCTGTACCGTTTCACTGCCGCGTTACACGCCGCATAGTAATCTCTCTCTTGTACTAATTTTGTTTGTTTATTATTATTTTTGTCTTCCTATAACTTGTCTCTGTTTGTTGTGTAATGTGATTTAGTGAATAAACAGTTTTCTACTACGTGCGTCTGTCCCCACACTAGGATACTCCGTGGAAACCAGCGAAGGTCACGCACACATAAACTTCCAAGACCTGTGGATTTTTTGACGTCAAAACGTCTTATAAATCGATGAACGCCGGCTGCACGCACGAAAAAGTGTCATGATCCGTTGTCACGTTCCGCCTGAGCCGAGCGTGCAAGCGAGAGCGCGGAACAAGCGATAGAGAGGCACGATTGGCCCAAGCGTTTCTTATGACGTTATCACGTATAAATATCGTCCGTAAACCAGACAGACAGACAACCATTTTTTTTTATCCCCAGCCGGGGATAGAGCTACAACCGCAGCGCCACGTGACCTTTGTCAGATACATGTCACGCAACGTGACGTAGGCGGGTGCGACGCCTTTTCTTTCAGGAGTCGTGCAGTTACTGTGATATGTTTGAAAACGCCCACACTCAACGGAGCAAGCTCTTTATTGCTGTTGACATTACAAGTCGGCACTTGACACAAGTCATCCTGTAATATTTGCTGCGGCTGCTGCGGTCGATTTCAAATTACGCGGTTTCCGGTTTATGTTATGGGAAAACAATTTGGTACAGGGAAATTTAGTGGCGTTTCATGTAACTTTTCCTCTAGCTGTTAAGTTGTCTGTCCTGTCAAACTGACTACTGTCACTAAAAAAACCGGGCAAATGCGAGTCGGACTTCCACACGAAAGGTTTCGTACCATTATCTATGAAAACGGCAAAAAAATCACGTTTGTTGTATGGGAGCTTCCTTAAATATTTATTTTATTCTGTTTTTTAGTATTTGTTGTTATAGCGGCAATATAAATACATCATCTGTGAAAATTTCAACTGTCTGACTTCACGGTTCATGAGGTACAGCCTGGTCACAGACGGACGGACGGACAGCGGAGTCTTAGTAATAGGGTTTCCGTTTTACCCTTTGAGTACGGAACCCTAAAAAATAGGCAATGGCAAGATTTGATTACCAGATTCAGATTAAATCCACTTTTAAAAATTAAGATAGCATAGCAAAATATAACATTTACACACAGGCACATATGTTGCTTCTGGCCCTACACTAGAATACCCTTAGTCGTGGGAACCAGAAGCAGCGACGTCACAAACATGTAAACATCCAAGACCTAGGGATTTTAATGTACATGCAAATGTTTTTTGGAGCTCCGATTTTCCAGCGCTGCACAAGAACCACGCACACGATTGCAACACAATAATTATTTTTGAAAAAAAATAATTAACAAGAAAAGCAGGCCTTGTTGCAGTGTACGAGTTTCTTGCGCCGCTTATTCTCCGCTGCCATAACACTTGCCGAAGCGGTAGTAGTTTTCCTTGCATTAATTAGATTCTAATGACATTCAAAAAGTGTTCCTAAGAATTTATTTTGAAATAAACATTTTGAAGTTTGAAGTTTTATTAATACCGGCTGGAGAGTCCACACCCGGATTCGAACCCGGGATCTTTAGCTTTAGTAGAGTATAGCAGGTATGCACTTACCTACAACCGCGCCACAATACGAAATACGCTAATTATATACAAATGATTTATAGTATGAGTTTGTTATGATATTTTCTCCCTAATTTTGGGGAGGAGGCCGAGACGTCTATGGCGGGGTGTCCTGAAGGGTTACCACAACGTCTTATACCGATTCAGATTAGGAACCTAATTTGATCCGCAAAATTACCATGACCGTCTAAAACAAGTCTTGGTATTAGGTAAATAAAGCCCATTATTGCGAATTGGAATGGAAATGGTTGCCATGGTGATGTTCTTGTTTTGAACCTAATTTGAATCGGAAAAATATTGTGGTGACTCCCCTGGACAGGTTTCTGGCGGATTGGGCGGGGCCAGCACAAGATAGTCAAAACGAGTGTAGTTAATTAAAGATGTTTTAATTGTAACTTCACAATATTTTTATTTTTTATTTTTGAACCATACACGTCATGTGAAATCATACAATTTATGGTTGAGCTTAGAGAAAACCATACCGCGATGTACAAATTACTAAGCGCCATCTATGGATAACACTTGGAACTAAAATCTTTAAACATATCGCGGCCCAAGGACAATTAATGTCCTTGAAAACAATAAAAAAGTGTGGCAACTTATCAATAACTTAACTAAAAGCCTCATTATTAGGCATCATCTAAGGGTAGAGGGCATAGTTTTGTCACTGCTCTCTTCAAAAAATTATCTTTACACTGTAACGTGACAACTCTTGTTATGCCGTCTGCCCCTGGGTGTTTTACCACAACACGACCCAAAAGCCATTTTCCTGGAGGAAGTCGGTCGTCTTTTACTAAGACTATACAACCGATGTCTATATCATGTTGGTGTTTTGACCATTTATAACGGTGTTGTAAATTGGTGAGATATTCACTCTGCCATCGCCGCCACAAATTTTGAACTAAACGCTGCACGTTACGCCAGCGTTCTAAAGGCATTACTTTTACATCGGTATAGTCCTCTTCTGGCACAGATACAAGTGGTTCACCAACAATAAAATGACCGGAGTCAATGGAGGTTCATCTAAAGACGAGCTTACTAAGGTAAGCGGACGTGAATTGACGCAAGCTTCCACTTGGGTCAGCAGAGTATAGAACTCTTCGAGAGTGAGCGAGGTTTGCCCAATGACACGTTTGAGATGTCCTTTCACGGATTTTATGCCGGATTCCCATAACCCCCCAAAGTGAGGCGCTCTTGGTGGAATAAAATGCCATGTGGTATTTTCATTGGCCAGAAGTTCTGATATTTCAGCTACAAGTGAGGATTTTGCATTTTTAAAGGCTAAGTCGAGTTCCCGTGATGCCCCTACAAAGTTGGAACCACAGTCACTCCATAAGTCTTTACAATGTCCACGCCGTGATACAAATCTTTTAAAAGCCGCAAGAAATGCGGATGTGCTTAAATCGCTCACTAACTCTAGGTGGATGGCCTTTGTGACAGTGCATACAAATAGACAAATATATACCTTTGTTGTTCTGTTACAACGACCTGGATACAGTTTGGAAGTAAAGGGTCCTGCAAAATCTACTCCACTGGTAGAAAATGGACGACCTGGTCGAATTCTGAACTCAGGCAGATTGCCCATAAATGGAGCTGTTGGAGCAGCCCTGTGTTTAAAACATGGAATACATCGATTCACAACCTTCTTTACAAGCTGTTTTTCCCCAATAATCCAGTACTTGTTTCTTATCAAATTAAGAGTGAGTTGGTGTCCGCCATGCAAAGTTCTTCTGTGGGCATTCTCAACAATCAATTTAGCTAATGGACAATCTTTCATGAGAACAATGGGTGACTTCATGTCTCGAGGAAGTTTTGCATTTGCAAGTCGGCCAAATACTCTCAACATATCATGTTCATCAAGTTGAGTGTTTAATGTGTGCAATTTACTGGAGCTGGGCAGAGGTTTATTTTTTAACAATAGGTCAATTTGATTTTCAAAGAAATCTGCTTGTGACAATTTGATACAAACATTTGTAGCGTTCTGTAATTCTCTGGATGTTAAGTATTTAGGCAGATTTGCAACTGATTCACCTGGTGATTTGGATTTTGGACACACTGGACACGGAGGCCAGTGTGCAGCGCCAACCCGCGCGGATACGGGAAGGGCCACGCCCCCCGCCCCAACGGGGGGGGTGGGAGGTTGAAACAATTTGGCCTTTTGAATTCCGCGCCGTCGTGTGACGGCTGTGTGCACTGCGACAGTGCCGGTCATGACGTGACCAGTTGCGCCAAATTTAAGGCGCTCGGGGTAGCTGCCCGCAGGAAGATAGTCTTCCGTCACCGATTGTGTTTCGGTTGTTTGGGGCCGCACACGCTGAGCGAGTGCTCGCGCGCGTTCCCGTGTGAGTGCTGTGGTGGCAAGCACCACATAGCGTTGTGCCTGAATCGGTCAGGCCCTTCGGATGGTCCCCAGGGCCGGACTCAGGTTGGTCGGCCACAGGGCCCAACCAGGGCTGGACCCAGTCCCCCTCCGGGCAACGGGAGTCACCAACGGGTTGACTGGGGTACCCGCGGACGGGACCCCCCCGAGGGGAAGGGGGCAGCGCGGGGGGTAACATGCGGGATAGCCGGGGTTCGGTCGCCGCTGTCCACGGTCAGCGAGGACTTCGGGCCGCTGGCTCACCGTGTGTTACGGGTGGGAGTCAGATGGCACCTATGAGTAGCGTGAAGGCTGGGAGTCCACCACCTTCTGCGCCACCCTGCCCGTCGCTCTGGGAGGCGAACAGTCGGATGTCGCCCCCATTTCTAGAGCGCCCCAGGTTGGATCAGCTCTCCCCCATTCATCCACGGTGCGCACCGGGCACACCGTACACTCTCCGGTATGGTCGGATACCGGGACAGCGAGGGGCCTATTATACGGGTTGGGACCCCTTGATGCACATATGGTCGGATATGCCGGTTGCATATCAGCAGCCGAGTTACTCCGAGGCTGACGGAGGTCTCAGAGGGTTCGGATGCCGCGGAGTTCCCGCTAGGGACACGCCGCCCACTTACAGGGTGCTGCCACTCCACAGACGGTCATGCTCCCCACCGCCTCTGTGATAGCGTGGAGTTCGGACGGCAAATCATGTGTGGCACGAGCACTATTGGACTCGGGGGCCAAGGGGTGCTTAGTCTAGTGCAACCTTGTAAGACGGTTGGGCATTTCGGTAAGGGAGTATCCACATTCCATTCGGGGAATTGGGAACACGGAAGTCGGTTCCGTTAAGGGAGTATGTCGGATTACTCTCTCGTCACGGGTGGATTCATCGGTGAATCTGACGGTCATGTCATTAGTCATGCCTAATGTGATGGGCTCACACCCTCACGTACGGTTGTCACCCTCGGTGCGACATTTGGTCGCTGGGTTGTCACTGGCTGACCCGGAGTTTGATATTCCGGGCCCAGTAGACATTTTATTGGGTGTTGATGCCTTGGGATACCTGTTAGTGCCAGGTGTCCACGTGTTGCAAGCGACTGGTCTGGTTTCGGTCAACACAAGACTGGGCCATGCGGTAATGGGTCCGGTCATGCCGGCGGCCCCACGCCTAGCGACTAGTAGTCCCTTATTCGGTTCTGTACTCTCGGAGGTGATACAGAAGTTTTGGGAGGCGGAGGAACCACCTACGGTCCGCCGGTTGGACCCGGTTGAAGAAGAGAGTGAACAGTTTTATCGGAACAATACTGGTCGCCTTCGGGCAGGTCGATTTATCACAAGTCTTCCATTCCGGAGTGATCGCCCACCGCTGGGCAGTTCACACCATGCAGCTGAGACGCGGCTTCTGTCGATGGAACGACGCATGAAGCGTGACGGGATTTTCCGGCAGAAGTACGTCGACTTCATGCGGGAATACGAGTCGCTCGGCCACATGTCGGTTTCGGGTATCGACTGGAAGCGTGAAGACCACTGCTTCCTGCCTCATCACGCGGTCTTGAGGACCCCGGAGGGCAAAATACGGGTAGTGTTCGATGGATCGGCATCAACATCTAACGGCATGAACCTGAACCAGTGTTTGCATTCAGGGCCGAAGTTGAACCATGACATCGCGGATGTTATCACACGGTTCCGTCGACACAATGTTGTGTTTGTAGCTGAAATCCGGATGATGTTTAGGCAGAAGGTCATTCACCCTGACGATAGACGGTATCAGCTGATACTGTGGCGAGAGAGCCCAGATCAGCCCATCAAGGAGCCACAGAAGCGGGCTCCCGATGTCGCGCCAAGTACCAGCCCTATGCTCCTATATCTACTCGGTACTCCTAGCGACTGAAAGCTGTTCCAAGCGAGTAGGCGCTCCCAATTGTGCGGGCTCCGTGGAGGGTGGGAAATCGAGTAGACGAATCTCTATACATTTGACTATGGATCGTGTCAGGTCAAAAAACCCATCTGGAACGCTTCCAGCGGTGAAAACCGCAAGTGTCTCCAAACAGGTGCGAGAATCTGCCTCGGCAGATCCTCAAGCCTCAACTGGGCGCACTGCCACCATCAGTGACCTACCGGTGCAAACCGGTAGTGATTCCACTGTGGAGGTTAGCTGCAAAAAGCCCGAAAGTGAGTCGAGAGGCAGGGCCACGGGGCAACCCGGTGCGCGGAGCCATTCGACAAACATCGCCGAGCATTTCGCCAGCGCCTGGACGACGGTTGGTCGAAAAGGTAAACCACCCAAGCAATCTTTGCAAGGGAAAACGTCCAGATACGGTGCAAACCGGACCAGGGCGTAAGGCGAATCGTCGGTGGAAGAAAAAACAGCGTTTGGCTGCCACATCGGCCGCTGCCGGCGTAGATGGGGTTCCATCTGCCACGGTGGCGACCGATAGCGGTCCCGCTGTTAATACAGCCGGATCTGCGGGTAAGGTGACCGGCTCCCGTGGTGTCAAAGGGGCAACCCTAGACTCAAACGGGGCTAAACCTACCGTAGCGTTCTCTGGTGGTCCAACTTCTAACAAGAAATTGAAATCTGCCAAGAGATCCGGCAAAAACGAGCGCGCGGCTGCTAAGAGGGCTCGACTAGAGGATAGTAATTCTCCTCGAGTGGAGCCTAAAAAGCAGTGCACGGAAGCGCGCAGAGCTGGGGTCACCTATGCTCAGAAGGTGAAATCTGACCAATACATCGCCGTAACTGACGTCGCTACTGGTCATATTTCACAGGATCTGTCAACGCTCATCCTCAACGAGATTGATGACAAAATCTTGAGGGAAGCGTTGGCGGATCCGAGCAAGGAAAACCCCAAATTCGGTGGCAAGCCTCGTTACGAGGACGGCCACCTTAAACTGTTCGTGGAGGACGAGTACTCCCTGAACTGGCTGCGGGAGTGTGTCTCCGGTGTGTCTACATCATCCAACGTACAGTTGGTGGTGAAACGCCAATCGGAGATGGTCCGCAGGGTTCGATGTGGGGTGCTCATACCCAACGAACGAGGCAAGTGGAAGTCTGCGCCCGACGTCGGCGTAGTCCTCCACTTTATGAACAAGTGGGCACAGGTTGACCGATGGCTCCTCCAGAAAGTGGATGAGCAGCAGGACAACCTGTTTATCATCACAGACGTCCCTGAAGATGTGGTGCCGACCCTGCTGGGAAGGGGCAGACAGCTCCTTTTTGGTAGTGGTTCGGTCTACCTTAAATTTCAGGGACCCGGTGGGAAATTTGTTAAGGAACCACCGGTGGTAGCGCAGACCAGCTCTAAGCTGGTCATCACTGGGGTTTCATCAACAACAGCTATGCCCCAGAGTTCCACTCCAGAGCGGCAGCAAACAGGCCCCGATGCAGTCGGGGAAAGTTCTGCTGCTCAACCGCAGGACGGGCACGCGCACTGGGAGGCCATGCTGCTTGGTGAAGGCGATGAGCCAGAACCAGCAGTGGTGCCCTCTGAGGGCGAGGAGCTGTCCATGCGGCTGGAGGAGGAACTCGTCTTGGAGGTGGAGGAGGGGTTGACCAAAAATGGCGTCCCTCTCCCGCGATTGTAAAATCCTCCAAGCCAACCTCCAACACAGCCAAACTGCAACGGCCCAGTTAAGACGCTGGTTGGGGGCAAACAGCACTGCCGTGGCTCTGATCCAGGAGCCGTGGATCAACCGCGGTAGCATTCGAGGGCTCGCCAATTTGAGAGGTAAGCTTTTCGGTACAACTGATCACGATAACCCTAGAACATGCATCATAACTACTAACAACATCCCAGCACAGCCATTAACAGAGTTCTGTTCCAGGGACCTGTGCGCCATAAGGCTGCAACTGCCCGACACAGCTAGGTGCCGCGAACTCGTGGTGGCCTCCGCCTACATGCCTGCGGAGGACAACCCGCCTCCACACGACCTGTGCCGGCTGGTGGACCACTGCGAGAAGTCGGGCCTCCAGCTCATCGTTGGGGCCGACTCGAACGCGCATCACCCACTGTGGGGCATGCCAGATATGAACAGCAGAGGTAAGACACTTGTTGAATACCTATTTACAACAAACCTTAATGTGCTTAACATAGGTTCTGAACCAACTTTTGTTACCAAGCGGAGCAGAACTATCGTTGATATTACCCTGGCAACGGCGGACATATCCGACGACATTGGGGCTGGCATGTGTCCAACGAGGCGTCATGCTCTGATCATCGATGGATACGCTTCGAGATCAACGCAGCGTTCTCCCCAACTGTCCCTAAGAGAAACCCACGCAAGACTGACAGAACCAGGTACAGAGCTATCCTAGGTGAAAGACTTGCTTGGGCTGAGACTCTACCAGATCCGGAGGGACCCGAACAAATCGAACAACAGGTAACAGATTTTACTAATACTTCAATAGACTGCTACCATTCAACTTGCCCGCTTAGCACACCAGCGCCTACCAACATCAAGGGGCAGCCTTGGTGGGGTCCTGATCTAGATAGGATGCGTGCTAAGATCAGAAGACTGCTAAACAGGGCGATGAACACCAGTGCTGATGAGGATTGGGACAACTATAAAGATGCCAAATCCAAGTACAAGAAACGACTACGGTTCAAAAGCAGCAACTCATGGAGGAAATTCTGCAGCGACATTGAAACCATTGATCAAGCAAATCGGGTAAGGCAAATACTAGCTCAACAAGGCAACTCCAGGCTAGGGTCGCTTAAAAAACCCGATGGAACATATACCTCTTCCACCACAGAAACACACAGTCTCTTGTTGGAAACTCACTTTCCCGGAAGTAGAACTATTCAAGAGATTGTGTGGCCGGAAGAGGTTCACCATGAAGCTGTCGACCACTTAGACATAACTAATAATATTATCACTGCTGACAAGGTGAGATGGGCCATTAATAGCTTTAAACCTTTTAAATCAGCAGGACCAGATGGAATATTCCCAGCACTTCTACAGTGGGGTGGGGAACCCGTCATCAATATAATGGTCCGAATCATGAAAGCATGTCTTAGATTCGGATACGTTCCCAAAAGGTGGAGAGTAGTAAACGTAATTTTCATACCGAAGCCAGGAAGGAGCGACTACACTAACGCTAAATCTTTCAGGCCGATTAGTCTCACCTCGTTCTTGCTTAAGACTCTCGAACGTTTGTGCGAGAGACACCTGAGAGATGGAGCGTTAAAACATATACCCTTACACAAGAATCAGCATGCATATAGTTTGGGTAAGTCTACTGAATCGGCTCTCCATGCAGTTGTATCCACAATTGAAGAGGCGATTCAAAACAAATGCATCTGTCTTGGAACTTTTATTGATATAGAAGGTGCCTTTGACAAGACGCAGCATAGCAGTATAAGTGCATCTCTAACAAGGCATGGGGTGTCAACAGCTGTAAACAACTGGGTCACAAACATGCTTAACAAACGTATCGTGCGTCTAGCTGGAGAGTCCCTGTCGGCGGAGGTAGTGCGGGGATGCCCGCAGGGAGGAGTGCTCTCCCCGCTTCTGTGGAATCTGGTCATTAACGACCTGATTACCAAGCTTAACGCTAATGAATACTACACCGTAGGATACGCCGACGATTTGGTAATCCTCATCACAGGTAAATTTGCGAGCACAGTATGCAACCTTAAACAAACAGCTCTTCGCATCGTGGAGCGCTGGTGTTTAGAATATGACCTGGCGGTTAACCCAACAAAAACGGAAATGGTCATGTTCACTAACAATAGGGCTCTTGGTAGGTATACCCTACCTAAGCTCTTTGGAACGGAACTCCAGCTAGCAACTGAGGTGAAGTACCTGGGCATAACCTTGGACAGCAAGCTCAACTGGAGTAGCCACATCAACAACAAACTAAAGAAGGCGAGTATTGCTTTCTGGCAGTGTCGGAGAATGGTGGGGAAAAAGTGGGGACTTTCTCCCAACATCATTCTTTGGGTGTACGTAACGGTGATCCGTCCTCTTGTCTGCTACGGAGCTGTGGTGTGGTGGACCAGGACCAAACTAACCACAATGGTAAGCAAACTCCAAAGCTTCCAAAGGCTGGCCTGCATGGCTATCACAGGTAGTATGAGAACTACTCCAACAGCAGCAATGGAGGCCATGCTGTGTCTTCCGCCACTCCAGCTGTATATTAAGCAGGAGGCCGCGTCATCTGCGGTGAGACTCAACACCTTAGGACTTTGGAGGAAAAACAGGACCTCACACACCGCCATCCTAGGGGAAGTTTACAAAAAATTTCCCATCTCTATGGCTTGCAGTGACAGAATCCCTAAACAATTTGTTTTTGACAAAAAATACAATATACAGTTACATGAAGACCATCGGGTTGAGGGGCTCGACGTTAAAGAGCTCAGAATTTTTACCGATGGTTCAAAAACTGAAGCAGGCACTGGTTCAGGCACCTTCTCGGAGGACCTAAACATCAAGATAGCCATTCCACTGGGTGCCCATAATACTGTCTTTCAAGCTGAATGCATGGGCATCATCTCGGCCGCTAATGCCATAGCATCGAGAAAGGTAAGAGATTCCTCCATTCGAATAATCTCGGATAGCATGGCCGTCCTACAAGCCCTAAATAGCAACACTATTAACTCAGGGCTAATCTACGAGTGTCACAAACGACTAATGGAGGTATGTCAACATAACCGCGTAATCCTTCAATGGATAAAAGGACACAGCGGATCAAGAGGTAACGATGCAGCGGATGAGTTGGCGCGTAAAGGATCTAGCTTGACAGCGTATGGTCCCGAACCTATCATCCCTCTTCCCTTCAAGATGGTACGCTCATTTCTGAGAGAGTCGACCAGGAATGATCATGCCACTCTTTGGGCAAACCATGAGGAGTGCAGGCAGGCTAAGCTGGCCTTGCCGTCCCCTAGCGCTAGGCTGGCTAAGACCTTGCTTCGACTTAGTAGGCCGCGCATGTGACTGGTAACTGCAGCACTTACTGGCCATGGTTTCTTTAATAAACATCTATATGTCCTAGGTGTTACCGACAGCCCCCTTTGCAGAGCCTGCTTGGAGGCAGAAGAAACGGCTGCTCACGTCCTCATGGAGTGCACAGGAGTAGCGGACTACAGGGCTAAACACCTCGGTCAATCGAGGGACCTTCCAGGGATAGTCGGTAACGTAAAGGGCCTACTGGCGTTCCTGGAGGAGTTGGGTTGGCTCGAATGATGTCGCATTCCCACCCAAACGCAAAATAGGCGCTTTCGTCGTCGAGTTGCGGAAACCAGCCCGTCTTACAATTGACAATTGACAATTGACAGCCCATCAAGGTGTACGAGCTGAACACCAATACGTACGGGCTACGGTCTAGTCCTTATTTGGCGATTCGCACTCTGCGGGAGTTAGCGGATCGAGAACGGTTAAATTTCCCTAGAGGAGCAGCGATCCTGGAGCAGGATCTTTACTTGGACGATATCTGTACCAGTGCAGATTCCGTAGAGGAGGCGCTCGCTCGACGGGACGAGCTAGTTGAGCTCTTTCGGGGTGGAGGTTACGAGCTCCGGAAATGGATGTCGAACTCTCCAGAGTTACTGTCTGGTCTTCCGGATGACTACCAGCAGGATCCCCACATTTTCGAAAATCTGGAAAATCCGAATATGTTGTCGGTATTAGGCGTCCAGTACCAGCCGGTGTCAGACATGTTTTCGTATCGGGTCGAGTTGGACTCCCTGAAGGTCTGGACGAAACGGAACGTCCTTTCAACGGTGGCTAGGACATTTGATCCAAACGGGTGGATCACCCCGGTAACATTTCAGCTCAAGTGTTTTATGCAGCAATTGTGGTCTGCTGAGCTGAAATGGGACGACCCGATTTATCACACGTCTTCCATTCCGGAGTGATCGCCCACCGCTGGGCAGTTCACACCATGCAGCCGAGACGCGGCTTCTGTCGATGGAACGACGCATGAAGCGTGACGGGATTTTCCGGCAGAAGTACGTCGACTTCATGCGGGAATACGAGTCGCTCGGCCACATGTCGGTTTCGGGTATCGACTGGAAGCGTGAAGACCACTGCTTCCTGCCTCATCACGCGGTCTTGAGGACCCCGGAGGGCAAAATACGGGTACTGTTCGATGGATCGGCATCAACATCTAACGGCATGAACCTGAACCAGTGTTTGCATTCAGGGCCGAAGTTGAACCATGACATCGCGGATGTTATCACACGGTTCCGTCGACACAATGTTGTGTTTGTAGCTGAAATCCGGATGATGTTTAGGCAGACGGTCATTCACCCTGACGATAGACGGTATCAGCTGATACTGTGGCGAGAGAGCCCAGATCAGCCCATCAAGGAGCCACAGAAGCGGGCTCCCGATGTCGCGCCAAGTACCAGCCCTATGCTCCTATATCTACTCGGTACTCCTAGCGACTGAAAGCTGTTCCAAGCGAGTAGGCGCTCCCAATTGTGCGGGCTCCGTGGAGGGTGGGAAATCGAGTAGACGAATCTCTATACATTTGACTATGGATCGTGTCAGGTCAAAAAACCCATCTGGAACGCTTCCAGCGGTGAAAACCGCAAGTGTCTCCAAACAGGTGCGAGAATCTGCCTCGGCAGATCCTCAAGCCTCAACTGGGCGCACTGCCACCATCAGTGACCTACCGGTGCAAACCGGTAGTGATTCCACTGTGGAGGTTAGCTGCAAAAAGCCCGAAAGTGAGTCGAGAGGCAGGGCCACGGGGCAACCCGGTGCGCGGAGCCATTCGACAAACATCGCCGAGCATTTCGCCAGCGCCTGGACGACGGTTGGTCGAAAGGGTAAACCACCCAAGCAATCTTTGCAAGGGAAAACGTCCAGATACGGTGCAAACCGGACCAGGGCGTAAGGCGAATCGTCGGTGGAAGAAAAAACAGCGTTTGGCTGCCACATCGGCCGCTGCCGGCGTAGATGGGGTTCCATCTGCCACGGTGGCGACCGATAGCGGTCCCGCTGTTAATACAGCCGGATCTGCGGGTAAGGTGACCGGCTCCCGTGGTGTCAAAGGGGCAACCCTAGACTCAAACGGGGCTAAACCTACCGTAGCGTTCTCTGGTGGTCCAACTTTTAACAAGAAATTGAAATCTGCCAAGAGATCCGGCAAAAACGAGCGCGCGGCTGCTAAGAGGGCTTGACTAGAGGATAGTAATTCTCCTCGAGTGGAGCCTAAAAAGCAGTGCACGGAAGCGCGCAGAGCTGGGGTCACCTATGCTCTGAAGGTGAAATCTGACCAATACATCGCCGTAACTGACGTCGCTACTGGTCATATTTCACAGGATCTGTCAACGCTCATCCTCAACGAGATTGATGACAAAATCTTGAGGGAAGCGTTGGCGGATCCGAGCAAGGAAAACCCCAAATTCGGTGGCAAGCCTCGTTACGAGGACGGCCACCTTAAACTGTTCGTGGAGGACGAGTACTCCCTGAACTGGCTGCGGGAGTGTGTCTCCGGTGTGTCTACACCATCCAACGTACAGTTGGTGGTGAAACGCCAATCGGAGATGGTCCGCAGGGTTTGATGTGGGGTGCTCATACCCAACGAACGAGGCAAGTGGAAGTCTGCGCCCGACGTCGGCGTAGTCCTCCACTTTATGAACAAGTGGGCGCAGGTTGACCGATGGCTCCTCCAGAAAGTGGATGAGCAGCAGGACAACCTGTTTATCATCACAGACGTCCCTGAAGATGTGGTGCCGACCCTGCTGGGAAGGGGCAGACAGCTCCTTTTTGGTAGTGGTTCGGTCTACCTTAAATTTCAGGGACCCGGTGGGAAATTTGTTAAGGAACCACCGGTGGTAGCGCAGACCAGCTCTAAGCTGGTAATCACTGGGGTTTCATCAACAACAGCTATGCCCCAGAGTTCCACTCCAGAGCGGCAGCAAACAGGCCCCGATGCAGTCGGGGAAAGTTCTGCTGCTCAACCGCAGGACGGGCACGCGCACTGGGAGGCCATGCTGCTTGGTGAAGGCGATGAGCCAGAACCAGCAGTGGTGCCCTCTGAGGGCGAGGAGCTGTCCATGCGGCTGGAGGAGGAACTCGTCTTGGAGGTGGAGGAGGGGTTGACAAAAAATGGCGTCCCTCTCCCGCGATTGTAAAATCCTCCAAGCCAACCTCCAACACAGCCAAACTGCAACGGCCCAGTTAAGACGCTGGTTGGGGGCAAACAGCACTGCCGTGGCTCTGATCCAGGAGCCGTGGATCAACCGCGGTAGCATTCGAGGGCTCGCCAATTTGAGAGGTAAGCTTTTCGGTACAACTGATCACGATAACCCTAGAACGTGCATCATAACTACTAACAACATCCCAGCACAGCCATTAACAGAGTTCTGTTCCAGGGACCTGTGCGCCATAAGGCTGCAACTGCCCGACACAGCTAGGTGCCGCGAACTCGTGGTGGCCTCCGCCTACATGCCTGCGGAGGACAACCCGCCTCCACACGACCTGTGCCGGCTGGTGGACCACTGCGAGAAGTCGGGCCTCCAGCTCATCGTTGGGGCCGACTCGAACGCGCATCACCCACTGTGGGGCATGCCAGATATGAACAGCAGAGGTAAGACACTTGTTGAATACCTATTTACAACAAACCTTAATGTGCTTAACATAGGTTCTGAACCAACTTTTGTTACCAAGCGGAGCAGAACTATCGTTGATATTACCCTGGCAACGGCGGACATATCCGACGACATTGGGGCTGGCATGTGTCCAACGAGGCGTCATGCTCTGATCATCGATGGATACGCTTCGAGATCAACGCAGCGTTCTCCCCAACTGTCCCTAAGAGAAACCCACGCAAGACTGACAGAACCAGGTACAGAGCTATCCTAGGTGAAAGACTTGCTTGGGCTGAGACTCTACCAGATCCGGAGGGACCCGAACAAATCGAACAACAGGTAACAGATTTTACTAATACTTCAATAGACTGCTACCATTCAACTTGCCCGCTTAGCACACCAGCGCCTACCAACATCAAGGGGCAGCCTTGGTGGGGTCCTGATCTAGATAGGATGAGTGCTAAGATCAGAAGACTGCTAAACAGGGCGATGAACACCAGTGCTGATGAGGATTGGGACAACTATAAAGATGCCAAATCCAAGTACAAGAAACGACTACGGTTCAAAAGCAGCAACTCATGGAGGAAATTCTGCAGCGACATTGAAACCGTTGATCAAGCAAATCGGGTAAGGCAAATACTAGCTCAACAAGGCAACTCCAGGCTAGGGTCGCTTAAAAAACCCGATGGAACATATACCTCTTCCAGCACAGAGACACACAGTCTCTTGTTGGAAACTCACTTTCCCGGAAGTAGAACTATTCAAGAGATTGTGTGGCCGGAAGAGGTTCACCATGAAGCTGTCGACCACTTAGACATAACTAATAATATTATCACTGCTGACAAGGTGAGATGGGCCATTAATAGCTTTAAACCTTTTAAATCAGCAGGACCAGATGGAATCTTCCCAGCACTTCTACAGTGGGGTGGGGAACCCGTCATCAATATAATGGTCCGAATCATGAAAGCATGTCTTAGATTCGGATACGTTCCCAAAAGGTGGAGAGTAGTAAACGTAATTTTCATACCGAAGCCAGGAAGGAGCGACTACACTAACGCTAAATCTTTCAGGCCGATTAGTCTCACCTCGTTCTTGCTTAAGACTCTCGAACGTTTGTGCGAGAGACACCTGAGAGATGGAGCGTTAAAACATATACCCTTACACAAGAATCAGCATGCATATAGTTTGGGTAAGTCTACTGAATCGGCTCTCCATGCAGTTGTATCCACAATTGAAGAGGCGATTCAAAACAAATGCATCTGTCTTGGAACTTTTATTGATATAGAAGGTGCCTTTGACAAGACGCAGCATAGCAGTATAAGTGCATCTCTAACAAGGCATGGGGTGTCAACAGCTGTAAACAACTGGGTCACAAACATGCTTAACAAACGTATCGTGCGTCTAGCTGGAGAGTCCCTGTCGGCGGAGGTATTGCGGGGATGCCCGCAGGGAGGAGAGCTCTCCCCGCTTCTGTGGAATCTGGTCATTAACGACCTGATTACCAAGCTTAACGCTAATGGATACTACACCGTAGGATACGCCGACGATTTGGTAATCCTCATCACAGGTAAATTTGCGAGCACAGTATGCAACCTTAAACAAACAGCTCTTCGCATCGTGGAGCGCTGGTGTTTAGAATATGACCTGGCGGTTAACCCAACAAAAACGGAAATGGTCATGTTCACTAACAATAGGGCTCTTCGTAGGTATACCCTACCTAAGCTCTTTGGAACGGAACTCCAGCTAGCAACTGAGGTGAAGTACCTGGGCATAACCTTGGACAGCAAGCTCAACTGGAGTAGCCACATCGACAACAAACTAAAGAAGGCGAGTATTGCTTTCTGGCAGTGTCGGAGAATGGTGGGGGAAAAAGTGGGGACTTTCTCCCAACATCATTCTTTGGGTGTACGTAACGGTGATCCGTCTTCTTGTCTGCTACGGAGCTGTAGTGTGGTGGACCAGGACCAAACTAACCACAATGGTAAGCAAACTCCAAAGCTTCCAAAGGCTGGCCTGCATGGCTATCACAGGTAGTATGAGAACTACTCCAACAGCAGCAATGGAGGCCATGCTGTGTCTTCCGCCACTCCAGCTGTATATTAAGCAGGAGGCCGCGTCATCTGCGGTGAGACTCAACACCTTAGGACTTTGGAGGAAAAACAGGACCTCACACACCGCCATCCTAGGGGAAGTTTACAAAAAATTTCCCATCTATATGGCTTGCAGTGACAGAATCCCTAAACAATTTGTTTTTGACAAAAAATACAATATACAGTTACATGAAGACCATCGGGTTGAGGGGCTCGACGTTAAAGAGCTCAGAATTTTTACCGATGGTTCAAAAACTGAAGCAGGCACTGGTTCAGGCACCTTCTCGGAGGACCTAAACATCAAGATAGCCATTCCACTGGGTGCCCATAATACTGTCTTTCAAGCTGAATGCATGGGCATCATCTCGGCCGCTAATGCCATAGCATCGAGAAAGGTAAGAGATTCCTCCATTCGAATAATCTCGGATAGCATGGCCGTCCTACAAGCCCTAAATAGCAACACTATTAACTCAGGGCTAATCTACGAGTGTCACAAACGACTAATGGAGGTATGTCAACATAACCGCGTAATCCTTCAATGGATAAAAGGACACAGCGGATCAAGAGGTAACGATGCAGCGGATGAGTTGGCGCGTAAAGGATCTAGCTTGACAGCGTATGGTCCCGAACCTATCATCCCTCTTCCCTTCAAGATGGTACGCTCATTTCTGAGAGAGTCGACCAGGAATGATCATGCCACTCTTTGGACAAACCATGAGGAGTGCAGGCAGGCTAAGCTGGCCTTGCCGTCCCCTAGCGCTAGGCTGGCTAAGACCTTGCTTCGACTTAGTAGGCCGCGCATGCGACTGGTAACTGCAGCACTTACTGGCCATGGTTTCTTTAATAAACATCTATATGTCCTAGGTGTTACCGATAGCCCCCTTTGCAGAGCCTGCTTGGAGGCAGAAGAAACGGCTGCTCACGTCCTCATGGAGTGCACAGGAGTAGCGGACTACAGGGCTAAACACCTCGGTCAATCGCGGGACCTTCCAGGGATAGTCGGTAACGTAAAGGGCCTACTGGCGTTCCTGGAGGAGTTGGGTTGGCTCGAATGATGTCGCATTCCCACCCAAACGCAAAATAGGCGCTTTCGTCGTCGAGTTGCGGAAACCAGCCCGTCTTACAATTGACAATTGACAATTGACAGCCCATCAAGGTGTACGAGCTGAACACCAACACGTACGGGCTACGGTCTAGTCCTTATTTGGCGATTCGCACTCTACGGGTGTTAGCGGATCGAGAACGGTTAAATTTCCCTAGAGGAGCAGCGATCCTGGAGCAGGATCTTTACTTGGACGATATCTGTACCAGAGCAGATTCCGTAGAGGAGGCGCTCGCTCGACGGGACGAGCTAGTTGAGCTCTTTCGGGGTGGAGGTTACGAGCTCCGGAAATGGATGTCGAACTCTCCAGAGTTACTGTCTGGTCTTCCGGATGACTACCAGCAGGATCCCCACATTTTCGAAAATCTGGAAAATCCGAATATGTTGTCGGTATTAGGCGTCCAGTACCAGCCGGTGTCAGACATGTTTTCGTATCGGGTCGAGTTGGACTCCCTGAAGGTCTGGACGAAACGGAACGTCCTTTCAACGGTGGCTAGGACATTTGATCCAAACGGGTGGATCACCCCGGTAACATTTCAGCTCAAGTGTTTTATGCAGCAATTGTGGTCTGCTGAGCTGAAATGGGACGACCCGATCGGCGGGTCATTGAGCTCAGAGTGGGAATCGTTCTTTTCGACCCTCCCTGGCATCAATCGGATTTCACTGCCACGGAGGTTGGTCCCCACCAAACGATACACCGCCACCCTGCATGGGTTTTGCGATGCCTCGGAGAAGGGCTACGGAGCTGCGGTGTATCTGCGTACGGTCCACTCCTCGGGGGAGGTTGATGTGCGGTTGGTCATGGCCAAGAGCAAGGTTGCGCCGTTGCGCACTCGCCTGACCATTCCCAAATTAGAGCTTTCAGGAGCGGCTCTCCTGACTCGTCTGCTCAACCACATGATGACGGTTCTTCGTGGTTCAATAGCGTTAGAAGATACGGTCTACGCTTGGACGGACAGCCAGATCGTGTTATGCTGGCTGAAGGCTTCAGTTCACAAGCTGGAGATTTTTGTGGCGAATCGGGTTTCGCAGATTTTGTATTCGGAGGTTCCCTTAATCTGGAGACATGTTCCAGGGGAAATAAACCCATCAGACTGTGCGTCTCGTGGGTGTCACGCTCCGGAGTTAGTTGGACATCCCTTGTGGTGGGGTCCAAAATGGTTGACTCAAGCCGAATCGGATTGGCCAATGAGTCCACGCGTTACCTCGGCGAACGGCGCCTTGACAGTCGGTGTCTGTACGACGCAACCAGAGCCGGAAGAGGAGTTCAGCCTGCTGGAACGGTACAGCTCGCTCGACAAGCTGGTCAATGTGACCGCCTGGATCGTCCGATTTGCGTGGTATTGTCGCAATTCTGAGGCGCAACGGGTGCGGTCACAGGTCCTGACACCACGGGAACGGAATCATGCGTTGTTCGCATTGGTACGGAACGTGCAGACGGTGCACTTTAAGTCCGAATTGGACATTCTGAGACGCGGACGCGTCCAACTGAAGGGAGCTGTGGCTCGGCACAACCCTTTTATTGACCCTCAAGGATTGCTGAGGGTAGGAGGTCGGCTGCGGAATGCCAACCTGCCTTATGCGGCTTGCCACCCGTTGTTACTCCCTAGGAAAGAGAAGTTGGTCGAACTGTTGATACAGGATCGACACATTCGGAATGGGCATGTCGGATGCCACGCCTTGATGGCGTTTCTCCAGCGCGAGTTCTGGATTCTATCGGGAAGACGCTTTGTGCGTAACGTCGTATTTTGGTGCCTGCCTTGTTATCGGGCCAAGGCGGCTATCATGCAGCCCCAGATGGGCGATTTGCCCTCGGATAGGGTTAACGAAATCCGGCCCTTTGCGGGTGTCGGAACGGATTTCGCGGGACCATTCATGGTCAAGTCTTCACAGCTACGGAACGCCAGATTAGTGAAGGCATACCTGTGCGTCTTCGTGTGCTTGGCCACGAAGGCAGTCCACTTTGAGGTGGTCAGTGACCTCACTACAGAGGCATTTATCGCATGTCTGGATCGGTTCGTCTCACGAAGGGGCCTCCCGACATTAATCCGTTCGGACAACGGCACAAATTTTGTCGGAGCCAGGTGATATCTGCAGGAGGTCACTCAATTCCTGAACGGTAACCAGGACGCCATCGGTACTGCTTGCTTCCGACGAGGGATTGAATGGGTTTTCAGTCCGCCGGGATGTCCTCATTGGGGAGGAATTTTTGAGGCTGCGGTTAAATCGGCTAAGTCGCACCTGACGAGGATCATCGGTGAGACCTCTCTACGCTTTGAAGAGCTTGCGACGCTGTTCTGTAAAATTGAAATGACACTGAACTCGCGTCCGTTGTGCCCGCTCAGTTCGGATCCAAATGATTTGGAAGCGTTGACGCCGGGTCACTTCCTGATAGGTCAGCCCCTTAACGCCCTGCCAGAATACCCATTCGGTGATGTTAAGTTAAGTCGGTTAACTAGGTGGCAGATGTTGCAGCAGTAGGCTCAAGATTTTTGGAAACGGTGGTCCCTTGAGTATTTGCACATCTTGCAGCAGCGCCTTAAGTGGACTGACCGGACGAGCCCCCATCAAGTCGGTGATTTGTTGCTGATTAAGGATGTGAACCTGCCATCATTGAGATGGAGACGAGGACGGATCGTCAATTTGTACACGGGTCGGGATGGCACGCCTGGATCAGCAGAAGTCAAGGTGGGGGACTCGGTCCTCAAGAAATCAAAAAAATCAAAATCAAAAATCATTTATTTCCATAGGATGTTGTTACATCACTTAGATCCGTCATTACATTTTTTTGGGTGAGTTCACTAATACAATGGCGGAATCTGTGGAGAAGAGCTCACCGAAGACACTCCACAGTCGTCGCATCTTTTGCGTTTCCTTTTTTAAATAAAATATTGTCAAATTACAAAATGAATGCTAATTATATATCGAAACAGCCTGTTACTCAAACAATCTATTCCCATGGACATCTGTCCTCTAAGTAATCAGATATCCTATAGTAACCTTTTTTATACAATTTCTGTTTTATTATTATTTTAAACTTGTCTAAAGGTAAGTTTTTAATATCAGTAGGGACCTTATTGTAATAGCGTATACAATTGCCTTTAAAAGAATTACTAATTTTATGTAGTCGGCTTACATAAGCAACCAACTTGTCTTTATTTCTAGTATTAAAATTGTGAATATCACTGTACTTCTGAAAATTAGTTATATTTCTTTTTACATACACAAGATTGTCATAGATATATTGAGACACAAATGTCAGAATATTGATTTCTTTAAACTTTTCCCTCAGTGACACTCTAGGCCCTAATCTATAAATTGCACGAACAGCCCGTTTCTGCAGAATAAATATACTATTAGCATTCGCAGCGTGACCACACAATAAAATACCATAGGTCATTAGACTATGAAAGTAACTAAAGTAGACTAGTCTAGCGGTATCTACGTCGGTAAGAGCTCTAATTTTTTTAACTGCGAACGCTGCCGAACTCAGTCTGTTCGACAATTTATTTATATGAGGATCCCATTGTAGTTTGGCGTCTAAAGTAATGCCAAAAAAGACAGTCGACTGCACAAGGTCCAATCTCTGTCCTTTTATAAATATGTCTGTAGTTACCGGGTTCACATTGGGTAACACGAATTTAATACATTTAGTTTTCTTTTCATTAAGTAATAAATTGTTAACAGTAAACCAGTTCACTATACTAGAGATAGCATTGTTTACCTCGTCATAATTTGATTGCTGTCTTTTAACTTTAAATATCAAAGAAGTATCATCGGCAAACAATACTAACCCATGTTTTGTTTTAACAAGGTAAGGTAAATCATTAATATATACTAAAAACAAGAAAGGACCAAGAATTGAACCTTGCGGTACGCCCATACTTATTGAAGACCCAGGTGATCTTTTCCCATTAACATCGACCATCTGAACCCTATCTGTTAGATATGACTCCAGAAGGCCAAGTGCCTGATCTTTTACACCATAATGGCGTAACTTCCTGACAAGAGTGTCATGATGGACGCAATCAAAAGCCTTGGATAGATCGCAGAAGACACCTATTGCATCCATTGCGTCTTCCCAGGTATCAAAAATATTGTCGATTAGTTCAACACCAGCATCGGCTGTTGAACGACCCTTTGTGAAACCAAACTGAGCAATATGAATTAAATTATTGAGATAAAAATGACTTTGCAATTGATTAAGTATGAGTTTTTCAAATATTTTGCTAAGCGTTGGTAGTATCGATATGGGTCTAAAATTGGTGGGGTCTGATGTACTACCAGCTTTGAATAAAGGTATAACTTTACTTAGTTTCATCAAGTCAGGAAACACACCATTATCTATACATTGATTAAATAAAGGTGAGGTGCAATACAATCTACAATGGAACTAATAATTTTTACTGATAGACCATGGGCATCAGCTGTCTTTTTCATTTCCAGGGATTTAAACGCTTTAACAATGTCTTCATTATTTACGTGCCTAAATTTAAAATCTGTTTTACATTCCTCAAAGTTTTGTTTAAGTATAGATTCAGCAGCAGCGGGAGATGAATTTAAGGACTTGGTTGTTGAAACTGGAATGTCCGTAAAGAAATTTTCGAAAGCTTTTGCTACTTCTAGGTCTGTACTTAGCAATTGATTATCTATCTTAAGCTTGAAGTTATTATGTGTAGCTTTGGCCTTTCCAGTCTCTCTGTTTATAATTTGCCAAGTCGTTTTCATTACATTGCTACTAGATTCAATTTTGTTTTCAATGAAATTAGATTTAGCTACGGCACAAACGCGTTTAAACATTTTTGAATAACTACGAACATAATCTAGAAAGGCCGTATTTTTGTTATATGATTTCTCTTCATAGAGTTCATATAATCTTCGTCTGCTCCTATGAATTCCAACTGTCGCCCAATCACTAAACAAAGCTTTGTTATTAACTTTTATAGTTTTTGATTTAAATACCGTATCATATTCATTTTTGACAAGGTTAAATACTAAGTTGTACAACAAATTTGGATCGTCACTGTATGGTATTTCCCATAGTTTATCTAAAATATTATTCCTGTAGTGTTCAAGCCGAGTGTCACTAACGGGCACACATGTAATATCCTCTTTTTGGTCCTTTTTTATTTTATATTGAATATACCTATCTGACCAGAGTGATCAGAGGTCGCAACACTTTCTCGCCTTCCTATTGAGTAGGGACAGGTTCGGGCCTGTCCGGGCGGGTGACTGTTAAATATTTATGCTTCGGAACGCACCTCGGTTTTTTGTTGCGCGGATTGACCGCGAGTGAACGGAACATCACTAGCTAGCTGTCACTTGCACGTGGTAAAATTTTCGGCGTCACGCATCGGGGCTTTGGCCGAATGGTATTTCAATGGTAATCTCGTAATAATCTACAAGAAATAAGTTGATTTCACGTCATCTTAGTGAGTGCTTCGTGCTGTGAAAAATTGAAGTGATTCGGTCACCAATTCGTCGCGCTCTGATAGCGACCCTTGTAGTCGGCAGCATTAAGACAGCACCAGCAGCGGGCTACGACACGAGTAAGATTCGACTCCCAACACCTCCCACCCTTGTGTTCCTCATCCCGTACTCCTGCCTCGAATCTGAACTTTCGCATACCAGTCGACGGCGTCAAGGTCAGTACTACTTTGTGACATTCCATTGTAAAACAACCCTTCACAGATTCCACCCTTTCGGTTGAGGCGTGGATTTAACAATACTAATACGAAAAGTAGGCGCTTATCAATAAATGCGACATAACGGGTAAACGAGCAGTAGATTGCATAATTCATGGTATCTGGGATAAGACCTTGAACTCTAGCGTTACGTTGCTCTCATCCAGAAAAAAAATCTGCTTTTTCTAATGAGTCACAAAGAAGTTTTAGGCATTCCAGACAAATTAGGCTTCAAAAACAAAGTAATAGGAAAAATAGACAGAAATTCAAAATATATGCGAAACGGCTAAAAAACATATGCGAATCGGCTAAAAAAAAAAAACTTACACAAAGATCACAAACCAATTATAGAATCAATACTGCTAAAATAAATGCAAAGTAACTTGGGTTATTATAAAAAAGTCACAAAACAACACACCAAAAGAATACATAGATGCACTTAATAAAGCCGGTATAACTATAACAGAACCAATGGACATCGCAGAATCATTCAACAATTTCTTTATTGACCTTACAAATGACACACCAATTAAATCTAATGATAATTCAAATTTGACATCTAATTATTCTAACAATTTAATTAATAATCATTGTAAATCTATATTTATGAATCCTGTAACCCCTTTTGAAATCTCGCAAACAATTAAATCATTAAAAAAATACAAATAGCGCAGGGTACGACTAAATAAACACTAAGGTTGTAAAGTACGTGGTAATTGTAATATCCCTATTCTGTCTAATATAATCAACAAATGTATAGAGCATGGTGAATTTCCAGAAGAATTGAAAATTGGAGTGAATAAAACCTTTATTTAAACAACAAGACAAACTAGATATGAATACTTATAGACCTGTTGCACTATTACCTGTCATTGGAAAAATATTTGAGAAGATAGTATATCAGCAAAAAGGGTTCAGGCAAAATAAAACAATAAACATGGCCATTTATGATTTTCTTGCTCCTATATTAGCAAATGCAGATAAACGGAATCCAGTGGTGACAATCTTCATGGACATGAGTAAAGTCTTCGATTTTGTGAACCACGATATTCTTTTGAATAAACTGTATAGATACGGAATACGAGTCAAGGCGATAGATCTGGTAAAATCTTTCCTGGAAAATAGACAACAGATTACTAAAATAAACAAAATATGCATTAAGTCTAAAACTGAACAGAATTACGTATCCAATCCAAGAGAGTTGAAGCACGGTGTTCCACAAGGCAGCGTTTTGGGGCCGTTATTACATACACTAACATACATTAATGACTTAACTAAAGTGGTACAACATCCCATGGTATTATTTGCGGATGATAGTACTGTAATTATTTCCTGCGATGATTCAAATTACTTTGAACTTGACATCAACACTACTCTACATAAAATAATTAAATGGCTTGACAGTAACAATCTCGTAATAAATATTGATAAAACAAAAATTACGAACTTTAATATTAACAATGACAATACATTAGTTGATAATTTTGACATTAATTATATTGGCAAAATAGTCGAGCAAACGAACGATCTTAACGATCTTACATGGAAAACATATATCGAGAATACATGTAAAAAGCTTAGTACATTTTCGTATGAAATTGTATAAACTTTCTAAAACAGTCTGTGAGGATAGTCTTATTAGCATATAATGGATATATAGACATTCATTTACAATTTTGTATAATTTTTTGGAGGAACGGGGTCAATAATGAAAAATTTCTCATAGCACAAAAAAGGTGTATTAGGTCCAAGTCTGGCCTTCGTCGCAGGGATAACTGTAAGCCTCATTTTAAGAGGCTAACTGACGTTTCCCTCACTACATTTACGAGCTAGCTATTTTTTTTCAAAACAATTTCGAACCTTTTTACAAATTACATAAGCAAACGTCACAAATCAAAAATTTGTAGGCACAGATATCAGACAGCTACATTAAAAAATAATATATATATATATATATATATATATGGAATGGCGCCGATCATTTTCAACAAGCTGTCGGAGAGTGTTAGAAACGTAGAAAACTTAATACTTGGGTTTGCTGGAAGAGATCTCTATTTAGAGATAAGCATGCCTGTGTAGATGTCCTTTCTGTTTATTATATCTTATATTGTTTTATGTGCGATAACTATTTACGAATATACTTATCAATAAGACATACTACTCGATTAATGAATTTATAAATGACCCGACACTATAATATAAAATAATTTTAGGAATAATGCATTGATAAGAATGAATACCTAACCTATAGATCATATTTGTATGCCCTATGGCTCAACATAGAGATTCAATGACATCCTATAACAACTTTTTGTACTTACTTATTTTTGACAAATAAAGAATTTGTTTGGTTGTTTGTTTGAGGAAATGCAAATATCAGTTGCGATTCTGACCCAAAATTTGGTATGAGGGCAAATAACAGGCGTTTTATTCAGCTTTAACTGAAAGGAAAAAGGACACCCTTTCGTTCAATTCCCAAAGCCGTTAATTAAGCGTAGTGGATGTTTCAAAATGGGCCACAGCATCGATAGTTGGCCGTTCAAAGTCAGCACAGAACTTGAAGAATAATGAGAGAGAGTAGGACAGGTTTTAATAATACAACTTAAAAGACAACAGGTAGAGCACCAGCTGAAGTAATGGTTGGTACCACCATGAATGGGGAAATAAGTTCAAAATTAGATAAAATAGTAAAAGATACTCGTGAAGACATTGATGTAGTCACCATTCGTAAGGAAGTAAAGGAGAGGAGAGGAACAGGTAAAGCAAAATCAATATTACGATAAGAATAAGCGGCCCGCTCGTAGAAACACCAAGGGTGACTTGGTGAAAATGACTAAAACTGCTTTTGCAAACGACGGGAACAGTAAAAAATTGCTCCCATCATAGATAGGACCGTTAAAGTACTGATTCATGACCGATACGAGATTGCCCCAATACCAGGTATTGGTAATAGCGAAAAAAGGACCATCGTAGCTACAGATTGTATACTGCCATGGGTGCATATTGCAGCTCTGGAATTGAATGATTATGCAATTGATGACATCAATTATACGGATCTTGACAATGAATGAGATGATCTATAAACTAAATATATATTTTTTTTGTTTGATTTGCTAAACTTTTTAGTTATGAGTTAATTTATAAGTAAGTGTAAGAGTAAACTATGATCAAAATCTGATAGATAATTGCAGATTATAACCCTTACTTACGTGATTCTCCTTGTATGATGGATGACTACAGATAGTGTTGTTTACCTGATTTCAGTTCAAGCAGCGAGAAGCGACTGGATCGCGGCTTGATCAAAACGTACGGGGACATGAGCCTGCCCACTATAATGAAGACATTACGGTACCGCGAGAATGATGAATCGCAAATGAGGGTACCTGCGAGAATGAAGGATCGCAGAATAATGATTTAGCGAGAATGAAGGATCGCACAAATGAGTTCGCGAGAATGAAGGATCGCACAAATGAGTTCGCGAGAATGAAGGATCGCACAAATTAGTTCGCGAGAATGAAGGATCGCACAAATGAGTTCGCGAGAATGAAGGATCGCTCAAATGACTTCGCGAGAATGAAGGATCGCACAAAAGATTTCGCGAGAATGAAGGATCGCATAATGATTGATAACTTGCAAATTATTTATTTATTATTAGTTAACCTGATAGAAGATTGGAAAAAGTCCAGTCGACAATCATGAGTGTTAGGTTACAAGCGGGTTTGTGTTATATAGTTTCTGAAAATTTTATCAGAGTTTGAACTTTACAAGAGAATTATTTAAATGTTTATGACAGATTATTTTCATTATCAAATCAATTCATTGCCGATTTGATACCATTCGTTAGAATGCCTATCTTAGATTATTCCTGGTTATGGTGAATTAATTTCAGGAATAAAATGTAGTGGGGTGCTAAATATGAAGTGCAGTGCTTCCACCATTAATTATGATGTACACAAAATTTCATGTAATCTATTGTACCCCAGCAGCTAATCGTAACATCATGAGGTCTATAAGTGATACATTATATATACATATAGTTATCTACTAAATGAAGGCATATAAGTAATTTTTGTAATCAAAAATTCAGAATATATTTTAGCTTCATTAGGCCAATCATGTGTGCTAATTTGGTAATATGAGTATATTATGTAATTGTTTACCTTAAAATACTGTAGTTATGGCAATTTATTTAACAGTACGAGAAACTGTGATTCACATATGAGATCTAAGTATTATAAATTAATCATTAACACTGGATTTATTTCCGATGTTTGTATTTCTTTCTAAGTATATTGTTCGGGATTGTTTCAAATGCTTCTTTGGTTGTCACTTGACGCGTGTACGAGGGCGTACATGGGATCAGGACGGACGAGTGTTAGGTTTCGTAAATTTATTTATTGCAAGAGTTCATGAGTTGTTTCAAATCGATGCACTTGATGAAGCGATTCGAATAGTCGAGTTGAATTCAGTGTTATTATCTTGGCAACGCCTGTTGGTTTCCTATTGGCTTCGTCAATTCGCGCTCGTTTTGTAAAATGTTGGCATGACTGTTGGCGCCAGAAGTATGTTTTCATGGGAATAGTCATTTGAAACAATCTCTCTCGGGCTTGGATTGTCGAAGAAGGTGGATGTGCAGAATAAAGTGCTGAAGTGTGAATCTCGCGTATTAGTTTTATTACACTAGGACAAGCGTAACTTACGTTTAGTGCAAATTGGGGTAAGTATTTATAGTCTACTATACTAATGGGGTTGGCCGGTGAAAGCTAATCATAGGTGGCGCCACGTGCATTTGGTTCCTTCATCCAGTTGCCACTTTCAATGATTGACTAATTTCTGGGACTTTTCCTGTGACAATTATTGGTTATCGGAATTTATTTACTAAACAACAAATGTAATTTTTCGTGTGTGTGATATAATGTTATGAAATGAAACGACTATAGAACTTCATTTTGTATTTTCTGCGGTTTTTTATAACACACATTTGACTGGCGATTGAACACACCGTACTGGTAACACAGAAGCTTGACATTGACGTTAGGGGAACCAACCGATACTAGCGCCACTTTGACAGTTGCCAACCCCATTGACACCACTCGTACGTCTGTCCTAGTATAATACGATTAAATCAGTTAAAGATTCGGCTTTTCTCGGATATCATCGCCTAAATCCGGAGACGGAAATGACACGAAAACATTACCACGATTTTTTGATGAGGGGGAGGGAGGAGGGATTCACGACATTTTCCGAGGTTGGCCGAATCGTTAACTGATTTTAATCGTATTGTACGACATTTTTATGTCTACCCACATACCCTGGTCTGTGTGTCTATCACAAACAAAGCCAAGTTGCTTTCATGATTTACTAGAACTGTACTTCAACTTGTAATAATGGTAAGAAAATGGTTTCTGCCCGCTTGAATTCGCAGAAGCCGCTTTGTTCCAGTTTTCCCAATACACTGAGAATGAACACCACACAATTTAATCTAACTTCGTAAGTGCAGCCAGGCGCAGCTCATAGCTCGTCTAATTCACGGTACTTTGCGCACATTTTCCTCTTCAACAAATTGAATGGTGTTGCCACAATTGTCTGCTATTCACCCCTACATAAAACCTTAACATACAGGCATATATATTGCTTCTGGCCCCACACTAGGATACCCTGTGTCGTGGGAACCAGAAAAAGCGACGTCACACACATATAAACGTCCAAGACAGTTTTTTTCTACCCCCAGCCGTGGATCGAACCCGGGACCTCTCGCATGTTAGGCAGAGCCACAACCGCTGCGCCACAGAGGTCGTCACAATTATTGACGGGATATTTAGTTCTCCATCGAGAAGTACAAGTCGTTATACATCGCGCCACGAATTAAGAGCGCTGGGCGACGTCGGCGGGAATTTTTGCGCATATGTACAGGTATTGAAAAGTGACTTCTACTGCGCATTCAAGGACACCGCTCATAACTCCTGGCGCGAGGTATACTCGGAACCGAATAAGAAGATAAAAGCGTACAACCAAGAAGCGCAAGAAAATAGACCCACAAGTTTTTTCTCTTTAATACTGTAGATATTTGCATATACTTATTAAATCTATTTTTTACCGCTTCTCTACATTGGACCACTGTGAGAGAAGCAATGCTTGACGTGTGATCCTACGGCGCTGTGCTGTGCCCACTGAGGTGAAGTGACGTGACAATCGACGTGGAATGTATGGGAGTGGCGTGAAATGACATGCCACGGCCATGCATGTCACATCGATTGTCATGTTACTTCACCTTAGTGCAAGAAACAAATGCCACAAGAGAAACGGGAACAAAAACAAACATTTTATGCCCAGAAACAGGAAGTGTATAAATATAAGTTTTCTTAGCATAAGAAAATACAACCACAAGACCTAATACAAAATGATCTAAATCTATTTGTAAGCTTTATGTTTTTCCCCAGATCTTGGGAAACCATCGAGCGTTGGCAACTCCCCTTCTAAGCAATAAGGCGGAAAATGGGTGAAAGTCTTCGCGAGTTTGCAACATGTTTCCGAACTTTCTAATACACGTCTCGACAGAACTCCGACAAGAATTCGATATACCAAGTCCGGAGTTGTTACACAAGAGATGCTAACTCACATGCTATCTCACCTAACATTTACAAATGTTAACAAAAAAAAACGACAGATTAATAAAATTACACATCATGTTCGAACTGAAACCCTCGGTGCCTAATACAAGCACGAAGTCGCCGGCGAACTTCGGTTCTAATCACCCGCGTTGTCAAACTTTCCTTTAATTGACGCGCCGCAGCTATGATCCTAGTTCTTGGGTCTTGCACAGTATTTACAGGTTTGGAGTAAACTACCTCGTTCATGTGGCCCCAAATGTAAAAACCACACGGAGTTAGAGCCACCTTGCTGGCAAAGGGATCGGCCCTCCTCGGCTAATCCAGCGGTATGAATGATTTTCGTTAAGCCAGTCATCATCAAGCGCACATCTTCAAGATAGTGAGCTGGGTAGCAATCATGTTGTTCCTTGTGGCCAGAGAAACATCATCCAGCAACGTCATCAAATCATTTGTCAAAATAATATGGTATGCGTTGCCGTTTAGACGCTGAGATAGAAAGTACGGCCCTATCAAATGACTGTATATCACTCCCATACAAACATTCTGCTGCATTTGCTGTTACTTTTTTTGATGCAAATGCATCTTTTGGCGCCCAGTGGTGAGCATTATGGTAATTTGTGATCCCATCACGATCAAATCTCGACTCGTACGTCCACAATATCTTACTTAGGTCTGGATCCTCTAGGTCTAGGTCTAACATAAAACTACAATAATCCAGTCTTCTCACCGGGTCTCCATCCTCCAAAGCATGCACTGGCGTGTAATGAAATGGATACATTTGCGCGGTGTTCATTGTAAACCACACTTTCCATTGCGTCATGCCAAAAGACCTTGCTGCCGATCTGGTTGACGCCGTCGGATCTCTTAGGAAAAAATACACAAGGCCACCACACATTGACGTGAGAGCGATTTATGTTGCCGGTTTCCCTAATACACCGGTATGCCCCAGCAAATACCCTGACGTTCAATATAAGGCGACTTCGAAACCGACGTGAGTATTACGTACGAGCCGCAGCTGAACTTCCATTGCAGAATCCGTAGCAAAATAAAATATCCGCATATTCTTCATTATTAAATACAGCCATTTTAGCGGCAACAGAATAAACAGCAAGAAAAAGGCTGTGATGTTTTTTTTATTTTCAATCTAGGAAATATATACATACATACATATGCTCACGCCTATTTCCCAAAGACCTCCACCTGCTACGATCATGGCATACATCTCTCGCTTCCTCAACATTCATAAGTCTCTTCATGCAAGCTCGCCTGTTACGGGTACTTCGTATTTGCCCCTTCACTAAAAAATCGCCGATTTGGTTTTATAATCTAGAAAATGCCTGAATTAAACCTCAAAGAAGAAGGTAGAGACCTCCATGGTATTTATTATTATAGCGCTAAGTAAAAATAATATGTATCTCAAATAAATACTACTGTACAATTATTGCAATAAGTTTTATTGTTTTAAAGTTAGTGTAAACATTTTTACTTCACTGGATAGCTGATAAGACAGGAAAGTTATTGTAATAGTATGTACGCTATGACAGGTAAATTATTAAAAAAAAACGCTGTTATAAAACTATGAATGAATTTTATTTTTCTCATCACGTGAGTTTATGGGCTCACTGCATTAAGAATGTTTTTGAATTGAAATGAAATGAAATGAATGAAAATTAAGAATGTTTTTTATTTTTATTTTAAGCTATTCCACAAAATCACCAATGTGTATGCTAACAAATTATAGTCTAAAAGTTACCCGAAGTATTTTGGTTTTTTCGTAATTAATAACTTTGTGTGAAATTTTGCAAAGCTTTGAAAAAAGTAAAAAATCTAAATAACTCGAAACCTATTAATTTTACATGGATAATGTGTCTATAACACATTATCCATAAATTTGCTGCAAATAGGCTCTAATTTAACCCCTCACATTATATGTATCGAATAACCAATCACCCTGTATATATAACCCGATGATAGGGAAATATAGGATCCTGGGTCACATCTGACCCTTGGCAGAGGCCATTCCAGTGCGTCAGGGCATCGCTATTATATTCATCAATAAAACCAGGCAGTGAGACCAGAAAATACCCACTCAAATTATTGTACTGATTGACTTAAGCAACCTATTTTGATGACCCCTGTGGAGCTGTTTATGTTTTATATCTCTTCCACTAAATATATTTCAAAGTATCGTAAGGTGTATTCTACAGATTTAAACAGAAATGTGTATCATATTTTAAAGTGTTACGAAAAAATCGTGGGTTTTTTTTTCGAATCCATTTTCTCCACTATAAAACCATCTACAGGTTAGATTAGGTTTACTTATTTATTGAGTATTTCATTAAGATTCTTACCGAAGGAAAACGCGATTGGATGATATTTCTCAATATAATTTAATTACAAAAAGACCTCTAAACTGTTTTCGTAAACTCTCCTTGAAAATATTTTAAAACAATTTTTATGTGTTTGGTGCTACGTTATTTTAGTTTGAGTCGAGCGCATTGCTCTCTTTTCTTTCTTATGTGTAGTAATTAACGCTGTCACTTTTGATTACGTTAGTATTCCTTTTATACATATTTTTTCGTATCACCTTAAGCGTTCAAAAGAAATGCCAAAAATACGCGAAACAATTGAATATGCCGTCACCGCAAGATTGTCAAAACCGTTAGTTGATAAACTAACGTAAACTGTAGCGTACTGCTTACTATATGACGCATTTGTTAATAAACTAACGGTTAAGACCGTTAAATAGTAATTTGGTTTGAACTAGAATTGCAAACGAATTACCAGGGCAAACACTGCGGTAGCTTAGGTGAAGACTAGAGGGGGCCATCGCAGCGAAGCCCCCGAATAGTCTTCGTGTTAGGTTGACATGTAAGAACAAAAGAAACGTAAATTCTAAACCGAGTCGGTCTGGTTTACTGTTTGTCGAAAGTTGATCAACTAATGCGTCAGTTTATTAACTAACGGTTTTGACTATCTTACGGTGACATATATTGACTTCTCCATATTCTCACTTACTGCAGCAATAACAGTTCGGCCATCACAGATATGCGGAAATATCTCATCACGTACTATGTCTTATCATCCATCATGTCCATAATAACCACTTAGGGTGATAGGAAAAAAAAATATAAAAGGAATTCTAATGTAAACGAAAGTGACATGGTTAATTACTTCCACATAAGAAAGAAAAGAGAGCGCAAACAATGCGCTCGACTCAAACTAAAATAACGTAGAGCCAAACCACATAAAAATTGTTTTAAAATAAACTACGCTAATTTGTCCAAAATATTTTCAAGGAGAGTGTACCAATACATAATATCGACATTTTCAATGCAATTCAGCAATGAAATTAGTTAGCATTTCAGAATTACAGGAATAAATAAAACAATTTAGAGAAATTTTCGTAATTAAATTATATCGAGAAAATTTCATCCAGTCGCGTTTTTTTTCAGTGAGAATCTTAATCAAATAAATGATAACCCAAAAATAAAATCTGTAAATGACTTTATCTACACACGTATCATAAACCCTCTTTACTGCGTTCAAAAACCGCACGTTACGATCAGCATTATGTTAAACTACTTGGTAAAAACTCGTTTCGTATCTGGAAAACTACACATAATGGTCATTATGTGTAGTTTTTCTGCATATAATGACATTCAAATTTCGAACGCCGACGCCCACCCGCGTGCCGTCCCTAGTTTGTCTGTGAAGTTGGTACTGACATTCAAATTTCGAACGACGACGCCCGTCTGCGTGAAGTTGGTACTAAAGAACAAGCTAAACAATTGCAGAACCACAATGCCGGTCAAACATGCGGTTCCTGAACACATCAAAGAGAGCTTATGATATGTGTGTAGATATTATTATAACTCTCGAGTGATATTATTATGAAACTCGCCTTCGGCTCGTTTCATAAACCCACTCTCGAGTTTTAATGCCCTCCATTATGCAGCAGTCATATACACTACTATTATGGTGGAGTAAATTGATTCGAAAAATACCAAATTTTAATTTCGTACCACCTTAAAATATAGTATAATTCAAATATACTACATACAGAATAGGATAGTTCGGTTCATATATTCTCTGCATTTGGACGCGGGTTGCGCAGGACCGTTCTGAATGGCGTTTTATGAGGAGGCCCATGTCCCCTGACAGGCTGATGATGATGATGATGATGACGATGATGATTCTCTGTATTGAATGTGATTTGTTCTGTTATGTGCAATAAATATATACTACCTTTATATACGATGGTCGATGTCCATCAAGAAACTCCTAAAATGTGACAACACTTTTCTGTTACAGCCCGTACAATTCACCAGTATTCAGTCAATTATGGTAGCCTAAATGAGATTTTATCCAAATGGAATTTAAATTCCATCAAAGGCAATATTTGTGGAGTTCTTGCGAGAATTTAATTGATTATAACCTTAACGTCATACCGACATCATTCGCCTACGCACTGTACGTACGTCGTGGGGCCTGAATCCGCTATCATAATGGCAGCTCAGAGACAATGATGCGTCGACGATGGTCAACTTTAGGTACCCATTTGTAATCACAGCTATAACATAGATGGGCTACAGAACAAATTAAAAAACGTGTTTGTTTTCTTTTTGACGTGATAACGACTTCTAAAGCGATGAACGTTTTTTCACGTGCCATTGCCACGTTTCGCCTGAGCCGAGCGTACAAGCGAGAGCGCGGAACAAGTGATAGAGAGGCACGATCTGCCTAAGCGTTTCTTATGACGTGATCATTTAAAATTATCGACCGTAAACCGACTTTACAGACAACCAATTATTTTTTCTAATCCCTTTCTTTTCATGAACGATTAGGATTTTTTACCGTACCTGAATTTCCACCATTAATTAACCATGCTGGAAAATGTACTTTTATAAAATTTTGAGAAATTTTGGCCTAAAAAACAAATTTTAATATTTCTTGTAACAGATATCAAATTATTTTTAAAAAAGGTTTGAAATAACGTAACTAGCCACGCCTCGTGTTCTCACTTTTTTTTTAACCGTTACTCGGCTTGTTGTTTCTGAATGAAAACATCAATGTCACTTTTGAATATTCATAAAACAAAACATTCCAGAAAACTGAACAAAAGACGGTCATAAATAACTCTTCTCTATAAAATTATGGACTTATTGCATTGTTTTAGAGTTTTTACGTACATTTTGCGCAGGTACCAAAATATGAGGATCCTGTTGGAGTCCGACCATGATGATGCAGTCAGATTTTGAAAACATCTCTCTCTCTCTCTCTGTCTGTCTCCCTATTTTTCAAACGTTCTCAAAATCTGACTTCAGCATTATGGCTGTACTCCAACAGGATCCTCATATTTTGGAAAATTTTAGGTGGCTTATTCTTCTCGCTGAGTGGTCCTTGAACCCATTTATTAGGATTTCGCTAAGAGTTTATTACCACTTGAGATCTCGCCACTTTAAAAACTAAAAACTATGATAATATCAATATTTGTTTACGCTGAATGACAGTTGCGTTATCGGCTGAGCGGAAAACTATAGGCTTTAGAGGTTAACCTCTCGAGCCCTGGAACTGGTTATGAGGCATCGCGATTTAGAATCTTATTCCATTTTAATAAAAATCAAAATCTATAACAGCTCAGTGGCCCCACAGTGGCGTCACCAGGGCTTAAGAGGTTAGCGGCGAAAGTACTTCTACAAACATTAAGCAAACAACGCTGTATAAGACAAACAAAGGACATCCTTTTTTGATTACGGATATTTAAGTAATCCTTTTATATAGTAAGATGGTATTAACTGAGTTTAGTCAAGAATACATTTAACCCAAAATGGTTTTCTCAGTGTAGTCCCTTCATTTTTTATAAATCCCTAATTGCCTAAATAAGGATTCTTCAAACTCCTAATAATGAGAACCAAAAGTCAACTATTGGTCGCCTTTGTAACGTCTTGCCGTCAAGTCATTGTCACTGAGCCGTCCTTTTTAAGCGGAATCAAGCCCTTGTTCTGCCTACACAAAGACACCCACACGTAGATAATTTCATCAGAGTGATTCTTTGTAATGTAATTAAAAAATTATATGAAATACGGCAAAGTCCTTTGAATTAAAAAAAACATACTGAAATTTAATTATCTGTTTTAAGTAAAGGTTTGATAATATACATGGATGTCCCATTAGTTACACGTTACACAATAAGTAGGTTCAATATGGCTCCTTGGTACTTGGAAGGCAAAGCCTTCACATATTGAAAAGTACCAAAGAAAGATTGAATAAAGCTTCGCACGCTTCAAAGCTCCGCCTGGAAAGCTAATAATGGTTAATTAAATAGCAAAGCCACCACAACCAGGGTCTCGTGGCAGTATCAAAGCGTTACTCGTAGGTCTATTTCAGGAGTTTCATAAAGCTAAGGAACCAGAGAAAACAAAGAGTTGGCAGCCCTGACCCTTCACTCGGGCGGTATAAGTGGACGTGGGGTAGGGTTGTCACGCCACATTCAGACGTCTGGCCAAATTTAAAACTAAAAAGTTCTACAATTTCATCAACCTCTTTTCAGATGTTGATTGCCCTTTTGATTGCAGCCGCAGTGTATTCAGGGAACTACATTTTTTCTTGTGATTGTATAAGGGCTCTACACTTCTTGCTACAACGGTCGCAAGCAAATTCGACGCTAGTCGGTAGGGCCGGTTGTTTTCTTTCTAGCCGTCTTCTCCATAAGGTCATATGAAAATAGTAGTTTATGTGACTGATACATAATGGAGGATATTAAAACTCGAGAGTTTTAATGCCTAATTATGTACCGTTACATACACTAGTTTATCTACACACTTATCATAAGCTCTCTTTGATGTGTTCAGGAACCGCATGTTTGACCGGCATTGTGGCATTGAGTTGTTTAGCTTGTTCTGTAGTACCAACTTCACAGACAAAGTAGGTGCGGAACGCAGGCGGGCGACGGCGTATAAATATAATTGTATAAAATTTACACATTATGGTCATAATGTTCTATATTCAGATAAGAATGAGTTTTTACAAATTATTTAACATTATGCTGATCGTAACGTGTGGTTTTTGGACACAGTAAAGAGGATTTATGATACGTGTGTAGATAAAATATATGTATATAAAAGCAATACGAATGTATGGAAGTGATAGCGTTAATTACTTCCAACTAAGAAAGAAAACAGAGAGCAAAAAATGCGCTCGACTCAAACTAAAGTAACGTAGCGCAAAACCACATAAAAATTATTAAAAATAAACTACGCTATTTTGTTAAAAATATTTTTAAGGAGAGACATTACAAATACATAATATCCACATTTTGAATAAAGTTCCGAAATTAAATTAGTTAGGATTCAGAATTACAGGAAAAAATAAAACAATTTAGAGGTCTTTTCGTAATGAAATTATATCGAGAAAATTTCATTTAACCGTGTTTTCCTTCTGTGAGAATCTTAATCAAATACTCAATAAACGCTAACCTAAAAAACAAATCTGTAGATTACTTGATAGTGGAGTAAATGAATTCGAAAAAAACCCATTTCTTTTTCGTATCACCTTAAATTTTTCAACCACTCTTCATCGTGTCTGCTTTTACCCTGACGTAGTAGATGACTCAAGTGCCAGAAGTTCCATTTTCATTTTTAGTGGTAATACTATGTAATACATGCTTACGAAGTGTATCATGCGGTGCCCCCAGTTCTTGCTATACAGATCGGCCTTAACTCAAAGTTCATTGTTCGGTACCACAAAACAAAAAAAGAAACCCTTAATAGGATCAACTCGTTGTCCATCTGTCTGTCTGTCTGTCAAGAACCCTTTTCTCAGGGACCCATGGAGGTACAGTGGGATTACTTTTACTTTAGAACTCGACACTTCTCGGTTTTGTGAATGATCAAGATGTCCTGGAAACTTGAAATTTGGCACAGAGGTGTATAATACATAATAAATAAATGTAGCCCACTAATGTTCTCACCGAGGGGCACAGGCCTTTCGCTGATATGAGTAAGATTAAGTCATACTCCACCACGCTGGCTCAGTGCGGGTGGGTGGAGGGGTTTTACGACCACTACCACGTAGGGATAGCAGCCGGGACCTACGGCTTAACGTGTCATCCGAAACACGGAACGTCCGATATTGTACTTAAGATAAATTAATTATCTCATTGGTATATGGTCAGGTTTCCAACTTGCATGTCCTGTGTGAGAAGCAAGCCTGAAACCCATTAGACCACGGAGCATGAAGAGTATATTAAGGGAAAAATTAAAACAAAGAATTGATTTACGATTAACACAATAATCAAAAAGCCGAGAAGTGTCAAAATAATCGTACAGTTCTAAATTGCAAATAACATCAATAAACTACTCAAGTCGTGCTCCTTTAATGTCATGAAAAAATCAAACATCTAGATCAATGCAATTAAATGTTACAGCCGTTTGTGTAACAATTATGCTGAATTTACTTGATATTTGCAAGTATTTCAAATTGTAAACTATTAATTTAGTTTAGTAGGTACACAAACCACAAAAATGTAAGAATTCTAGCCATTGAAGCATTCCGGTCTCAAACTTACACACATTTTATTACAACTAATGGCGAAATGCACAAACTACGATTATCGGGGAAACCACGAGGGAATAACGTCACGTAAAATAAAACCATATATTTCCAACCCTAGTCAATAATAATAGGTGAACATCAAATGATACTTACGTACCATACAATTTAGAGAATTTTTTTCACCAATACCATCGTCATGATAATCTGTCCGTCTTAGTAGTCCAATAGGTTCAAAATGTGATTACGTCATATAATTATGGAAGCCTAAAATATGGCCATTGTTTCAAAAAGTACACATGTCCGGGCGAGCACGGTGAGAGGTTTTGTATAGTGTTCAAAAAGTAAACAAATCCCACATCATTTTTCATTGTTCTAAACAAAAAGTATATACGTCCCAAAAATCAACGAAATTAAGAAATCATTTTCATAGTCTATTCTGTTTGGGCTTAGATCTTTACGTAAGTTTAAAAAAAGTGGCCAAGTGCGAGTTGGACCCGCCCATGAAGGGTGCCGTTGTAGCAAGTAGTTATGTGACTGGATGTTTGTGTTGTAACTTTGTTTTTCGTAGTGTTTGTATGAATGACAAAGTTATCTTTGCGGTTTTTAATAAATGTTTATATTAAAAACTGATTATTTTATTTTGTTCAAACTAACTTTTGTTGAACAGCATATATTTTTTGTAGATTTTTCACTCTTTTACTTTAAAAATTAGAGGGGACACACACACATTTTTCCACTTTGTCTCTTTAACAATTTACTTTGAGGAAAATGGTTTCAGGAACCTCATCGTCATTTTTAAAGACCTATCTCTCGACACCCCACACATATAGGTTTATATACACACACCGGCACAATTAGCGGAACAGAAAAAAAAGGGAGTTGTTACGCATTTTTGCGTGTTACTGGCCGGCTAAACAAGCTTTTTTTAAATAAGGGTTTTAATTTAAAAATGGAATACTCAGCGACTGCCATTTTTTTCATTCTTTTGTTTTAATTTTCATTGATTCATTTTTTTCGACCGCTTGTCCGTTTTTAGAGGGTTCGTGCATTCCATTTGAAAAGCTTTGAATTACAGTTTTTTGAGGCTTTTGAGTTTTTTTGCATATTGATAATTTACGAGCATCTAAGTATGCCTGATTTAACGCCATCAGAAATCATTAGGGCAGATCAAATGAGGAGAAATGGTCAAACCTACAGATCGATTGCCAGAAACGATACAGATTGACGAATACTCTAGTGAGAAGGAGAGGACAAGGCCGGAAAAGGTGTACTTCAAGGAGGGATGACCGTTTTCTCCAACTTCAAGTCCGACGGAACACGAGACTAACGGCGGTGCAGGCTCGAAATGTACTGGAAGAGGTACGAGCAGTAAGGATGAGTGAGCGGAAGTTCGTAGAAGATTCGAAGAAGTGGATCATCATCATCAGCGTATCATCTCTATACAGATGACCTTCAAATTTATCGGCATTTTCCCCTGTGTGATCTGACTTCGACTGTAGAGGCTTTGAATGCTGACCTCAACAACATCAGGAAATGGGCTCTTTCGTATGGGCTATTAGTCAACCCGGATAAGTCTCAGGCGATGATACTGGGTACACGGCACTTACTTAATTTGTTGCAGCATAGGTCAGTTGCTCCCGTGCTTTATGACGGTACCATTGTCAAGTACAGCGAGAAAGCCAAAAATCTTGGGGTTGTTTTTGATACTCTTTTATCATGGTCGCCCCACGTTTGTGAGGTCAGCAGACGAGTCTTTGCATCCTTTCATTCCCTTCGGCGTTTGCAGTACTTCTTGCCTAGGCAGACTAAAATCATGCTAGTTCAGACCCTTCTTCTGCCTTTAATTGACTACGCCGATGTTTGCTGAGCCAGCGCGAACGAAGATCTACTGAACAAACTCGAGCGACTTCAAAATCTCGGGATTCGGTTTATCTTCGGTCTCCGCAAGTACGATCACGTGTCCCAATATCGCAGGGAATTAGGCTGGCTCCCGATCCGACTTCGTCGTGATATGCACATTCTCTCCTTCCTCTTCAATATTTTGAGAAATCCGCGCTATCCCGCATATCTTCGAGAACATTTTGAGTTTCTTTTCTCTGGGGATAGACTTCGGAGATCTCACACGGTGTCACTTTTGTCAATTCCTCAGCACAACACTGTTGCTTACGAGCACTCGTTTAGGTTAAGGGCAATACGTTTGTGGAATGCACTTCCTTGCGCTATTAGGGATTGCACATCCTTGTTCTCTTTTAAGAAAAAGTTGAAACAGCATCTCCTCTCTTCCGCATAGTGGGTATCTTATAGTATGTATGTGTATCTATGTATTTATTGTATTCTATTAATTTATTTTATAGTATGTGTAGGATGTATTGTGATTTATCTGATAGTATATTGACTTTATTTCTTTCTTTTAAATCTTAATTGTACACTAGGACTACCTCTCTATAAATACTTTTTCCTTTCCTCACAGGTTAGCTGTAAGAAATTTCTTTTTAGAAATAAGCTCACCTTTGCATATTGTTCGTTGTATTTTTTCCATTATGTTTTCTGTGCAATAAAGAATTATTATTATTATTATAAGTGGGTATAGGCTCGTATGTGCCCGCCAAAGCCCCAAAACTTGAGAGACATCATCGCACAAACCGTCTACACTTTGATCGTGAACATCGTAATTGGGACTTCGACGACTGGGGACAGGTTCTTTTTATTGATGAATGCAGAGTTATGTTAAGTCCAATTGTTGGAAGGCAGCGAGTATAGAGACGCAAAGGAGAATGGTATATCCAGTCTAATTTTGAAAATACAGTCTGGGGAGGAATATGTTTAGGAGCTCTTACGGAGTTAGTAGTGGTCGATGGCGGGAATCTGAATGCTGATCGGCTCACAGTGCTCGCACAGTACAGACATACCTAAACCATGTTGGTATAACGGTGATGGAGTGGCCAGCACGGTCCCCCGATATGAACCCTATAGAACACGTCTGGGACTTGCTAAAGAGGAGTGTAAAGTCAAGAATGCCACCTCCCAATAATCTCAACGAGTTGCGAAACGCATTACTTGAAGAATGGCAGAGGTTGCCCCAAGAAACCATTGATAACATCATCGACCATTGATAACATCTCCATCACGAGGAGGAAACACTCGATATTGAACAGTCATTGAAATTGTTGTTAACCTTTGGAAAATCTTGAACTTTCTGCTGTTTCTCTATAATAAAAAAATCGAAGAAAAATGAATTTTGTTTAATTTAATTTTTTATTTATGGTGTTACAAATGAATGTCAAAACATGTTAATTTAATTGTTGTTTCATTTTAAATAATATGTTGTTAAAAATTACATTCAATGTTCTAAATTCCCTCTTTTTTCTCCCTTTTTTTCTGTTCCGCTAATTGTGCCGGTGTGTGTGTATATATATATTATATTTTTTTGTTTCAGTTTCATGTATGGGGAGCCCCCTGAAATTCTTTAATTTTTTAAATTTTTGTATAAAATTCGTAAAGCGGTTCACAGAATACATCTACATACAAAGTTTTAACTATGTAGTCTTAACAGTTTCTGCATGAAGTTGCTGTGACATACGGACGGACGGACGGACGGACAGACAGACTTGACGAAACTATAAGGGTTCCTTGTTTCTCTACGGAACCCTAAAAAAGATATATTTTATAGTCTGTGATAGTTTACGACTAAAAAAAAACAATCTGTCACATGGAAAAAACAGAAATAACGTCTTGAAGTTGATGTGTTCGAATTCGAATAAAACGAGTTTATTTCTTCGACTGAATTCAGCGGCTATCTTAGAATCTTTCAATGGATCAAGATGAATCTGTCGGCGGACTAAACCGTGGGTCTCTCTCAGCTGAGACAACAATATGTTATGTCAAAGGTTGGTGTCAAACGCTGACATGTATTTTTTTTTCTCCGCAGTTTTTTGACAAAAATCCCCAGATTTTTCGTATTATAATATAAAATGTATTTGCGACAACATAACATTTTTTCAAGCAAAAAATATATGTAGAATTCAAAACAGGGAGGTTTTTTACGATTTCTAATAAAAACCAAACGGGAGACATTTGGGGGGTCTATTGTTATACAATAATGTAGGAGGCGCTAGTTATTACGTCCATGACTGCTCTAGCATAAAATTCATGTCTATTGTTCTAATTCAAGACACGTCTAACTTCTGTTAATCTAGTTATTTAACTTACTGTATATTCCACTCCTGTCGTAAAGCACGCACACAATCCGCGCCATAATAACTGCAAATTCGAATTTCGATTTTTTTTGAACTACCGCTTTTTTTTCTACTTGACTGCCCGACAGCCCTAGCCTCTGCCACACGATGCGGGTCAAGAGAGCATCTTGTGTGTAGTGCACGGTGCGAGCGACGCTGTAGGTACCTATCTGACAGAGATCTCGTGTATATCTGCCTTAGTTATCAATCTATGTTAGGCTGGCCTAGTGTTTATATCATTTAAAATAAATTTGGGAATTATAAAACTAAAAAACCCCGCCTGCGGTTCACTAAAGAGCGAAAAACAAGCTGATAAAACTTAACGTTGACGTTAACTTAACGTTATTATTGAGGTTCGATAATAGTAGTTTATGTGACTCATACTGCCTAATTATGTACAGTTACATACACTCGTTTATCTACACACATATCATAAGCTCTACTTGATGTGTTCAGGAACCGCATGTTCGACCGGCATTGTGGCATTGATAATGGCTCTGCACTTGTTTTGCTAGGGGCGGCACGCAGGCGGGGTCGGCGTTCGAAATTTGAATGTCTTCATTTGTCGAAAATTTTTCAGATAAGAAATGAGTTTTTACCAAGTAGTACAGTGTTATGTTCGTAACGTGTGGTTTTTGGACGCAGTAAAGAGGGTTTATGATACGTGTGTAGATAAAATTATCATAGGATTTATACAATCAAGTTTCCAATTAAATTTAATTGAAATGCAAGAGTTAACTGCAGTTGAATTTGACAATTTACTATATATTTTTATGATTACGTTAATTCTTATCTGCTTGTTTTGTGCCTTTTGTCTCCCCAGTCGTTTTTTTAATGAAGTCACTTATTTCCTGCTATTTGACACACAATTACGAAAAATCTCCAAATGCCTAGTTTAACACTAATTCATAACTTGTGCAAAGTTAGTAAATATTTCTTCACTCGCCTATTAAAGCCCTTCATTCTGATAACCCGCTCGATGGTCTTGAAAAAAGATTTTTTAGACGGCACATTGATCCGCCATTTTGTTTTATTTTTAATTGTATGTACCTAGTGAAAATTGTGCCATTAAGACGAATCTAATGAAGTATGTTTATCAACATCGGTTAAGGCGTTGAGTAGTTACAAGGGCAAACAGGAAGACACACACATAAATAAACATATACATACAGGTCAAACACATAACACTAACATAACCATAAGCGGAAAAGACGCTTTGCTGCAGTCGAAAAAAAAAGACATCTGTGGCGTTGCGGTTCGAGGCTCTACCTCACAAGGGAGAGGTCCCGGTATCGAATCCCGGCTGGGTAGGAAGTACAAATAATATCCCTGCCCTTGGATGTTGATATGTGTATGAAATCGCTGTTTTGGTTCACACACAACAGGTTATCCTAATGTGGGGCTAGAAGCAATGTATATGCCATAAATACGTACAACAAATTCTGTGGTCTAGTGGGTACACTCTCGCTTGTCACGCAGGAGATGCGGGTTTGAACCCCAGTGCTAAACATTTACTGATGAGATAATTAAAGTATCTTTAATGACCGGCCGTTCTAACGGCGATGGAAAAAACTTTCATAATTTCCATTATAGCAGCGATTAATAAAAGCGAAAGAATAAAAGTATATTATGATATTAGTGAATAAAGGACCGATTTAAAGCGAGGGCCATAGATTAATCCTGAGCGACGCGAGTGATTCAAGTGTAAGAATCCTGAGCGACGCCAGTGATTCATGGCCCTCGATATAAATTTTCAAAAGTTGCCTAATATACTTTAATGACTACGAGAAAAAGAAAAACTCTCTTTGATTATCTGAGATGTTAAGACATCTTCTTCATCATTTATTATTGGTAACACTCAACTTTGTGGTCGTACAACTTACGTACCGTACGTAAAGTACCCTTTTGATGATCGGACCAAAACAAAATCTGTTGTTTTTGCCAATTTTACTAAAGGGCCTTCGATCTGAACATGAAAGTATCAACACATATCCTATAAAATTTTCCTAAACAAACACTTAATAAAGATACCACGGAAGAGTTTTGTGTATACTTTATAGCTACTTAATTTTGTGTACTCAATATATTTTTGATGTTGCGCAGTAGGCTAAAGCGAATCAAGTTTATTAAAGTCAAGTCCATAAAAACAACACAAACTTTTGTTACGGGTGAAATATTCAAAATGTTAATGCTGTGAATCTAAAACAACGTCGCAGATCGAATTTCAGTGGTATTGTATTGGTTTTAACCAACTTTTCTCTTTGTTATGTCTAAATAAAAAATAAATAATCCACCAATCACTCTCTGAGGAATAATTTAAAATTCAATAAGCTATTTTTACTTTTTTATCCTCAGATAAAATGATTTTGGACATATTGTTTGGAAAAATATTGATTACCTGCTGATGCCTACATCTGCGTGGACTTTAGGATTGAAAATGTGGGGGTTGGGGGGACCCAGAAGAAAGAAAACATTAAAAACATAACTACTAACGCACAACAAATGGATGAAATAGCCTCTGTTTACCCTTTCTGGCATTGTAAACATGATAAGAGTGCAATGATAGTATATGAGCATCGTAAATTAAAATAACCTAAGTATTTAATATTAGCAATAATTTAAAACTACACACACATAAGTTAAAAACGTGAAAAAGTGAAATCTCGGTCCCTCAAGCGTCGCCCAATGTCCTTGACGAACATCCTGCCCTGAGCACCCCAAATACCCGTGGTCTCGACGACCAAGGGAACAAACAGGTAGCTCCCCATCAGCTGCGAGTATTTTAGGCATTTCTGCTGCGCCGCCGACTCCGTTGCAGCCCCAGGTGTCACCATGGTGGAGCCAATGTAGGCTGCCGCGAACGTGCACACACAAGTAGCATCCCACAAAAGGCAACGACCTCTCTCCCACGGTATCAAGATGAGAGCGTCCAGACGCTTCCCGTCGCAGCGACGCAAACCCGGTGGTTCAAGAACTGATGAAACGTCAGCAGAGGCGAGAGCCCTCCGGACGATGTCGTTAATCGAGTGGTGGCGAGAGTCTCCCTGCACTTCTGGCACAGTGTAGCCCGTGACCCCCCGCGAATCTACCGACGCACCGCAAACACAGTGGTGCGGTTCGCACATATCGCAACCCTGACGGAGCCACGGATACACGCAGGGAGTAGTCGTCCAGAAGGGTTTCTAAATGCGGAAACGGCAACACATAGAGCCAAGCACCTGACTCCGGCTGGGAGACTGCTCGCAGACAAGCAAGTTCCGCTCCCGAGCTCTGCGCTAACAGCCCGTCACGAGACACCTGGCACAGCTCCTCACCCCAGGGGCGCTGTACGCCGGAACATCTCCCCCTGGGCAACGGGCGGGCTACTGCTGAAGAGTCTCGTCCGCAAAAGGAATGACAAAACCTTTAAAACGCGAGTGACTAGTTCAAGCACCCCATGCGAATAGGCCAAGAAAGCTGGGAGCTCAGTGTTCTGTGGGGACGAACGCCGAGACCACCAAACCGTATTGGGAGGGCCGCTTGATCCCATTGGGAGGGAGACATTTTCAGTTTAAAAACCATCTCCAACAGACTCATCAGCTCGTTATCATATGAATCTGCCTTCTCTCTACACTACACAACCTAACCGGAGCGATTCGCAAAGCCTAAGTAAGCCTTGGCAGGGATAGACAACTCCGTAGAATTGTTAGATCCACATGAGCGGAAAGCTCCTAAAGGTGTTGTTTTGCCCCAGCCAAGGACTTTAACTTACCCAGTAAAACCCCCGAAAGACCTTCCAGAAAAATGGGCGCGCCCAACAGAGTAAAACTTGTTTTATCTAGGACCTTTGTGCCGGTCGACTATGTTAGTCATATTTTCACGTAATGTTAAGATAAGTTGACGACCGTCACACATAAGGTATATTTATATTCATCACGCACTATGTCTTATGCACGTCATTGATAACATGTACCAACCTAGTATATAAGCTAGGATTTCCTATACTAAAATTAGTCTAGTATAGTCTGGTATTTGCGCGCATCTCAAGCCTTTTACTTTACTCCCGAAGATGTCGCTCTCCTTATAATTGCCTATGGCAAAGTGGTGACCCGACTCCTGAACATCAGCAACCTTCGGTAATAGCAGCATGGACCCAGCCGCGAAGAAAACTTCGTGTGCTGCCACCTTAGAAGTGCAAGCAAGAACCACTTCGTCCAAGATCGCCGAGCCCCGACTTCTGCATACCTATTTCAAACCACGCTACAGAAATCCATAATCAAGACCCCACCCAAACCAAGACGACATCAAGCAAGCCCTGACGGACCAGAAGCCAAAAGATTTCAACTGAAGATTTCCCGCATCGAACTCAAGATACCACAAGAATAATGAACCGATAATCAGCCGACTGCTGATTTATCAAAATGGAGCTCGCACCAGCAGAAACGAACGCGTCAGCAAATTCATTCACAGCAAGCAGCTTTTCAAGTTCAAGACATAGGATGCCGTTCCAGCCCCCAGAAGAATATTGAAATCATCCAGGAAGAACATCGCACGAAGAATAATCAAATCACTGAAGAGAGAGAGAGATATATATATATATATAAACGATTGGTGTACAAGATGTGCCCTATGACTGCCTACAGCCAAGGTTACAGATTAAATGCTGACGCTGATTCAGCACAATCATCCTTGTGTAGGTACGGTCGCAATTATAAAGAAACAGTGATTACAACTTCAACGACGTGCGATGTAAATTGACTCATTGATTCCTGAAAAACATGGGCGGCTGCAGCATCAGACGACTCTCCTGCGGATCTTTTCCAGTTATAGGTTAGGTTAGTTTACTAACCGCGAAGCCCCATTTTCCTAGTGTTTTTTCTGTTTTCCAGTTTTTAGTTTATTTTATGTTGTGTGCGGCCAGACACAAGACTTGCCTGTAGGTAAATATTAAGTAATTCTTTAAACTAACGTAGAATTCACATAACCGTAGTTCCTTTTTTTTTCTAATTCGTATAAGATTACCTTTAGATTAAGTTGAAGTATGCGCTATTACTGTCTAGTTTTGTTTAACAATAATTTTTCTTATATATAAAAATAGATTAAGTTAAAGTATGCACAATTAAGATCTGGTTTTATGTTTATTAAAATACTACTAGTTATTATTGCAGTCGATATTACATTCATTTATTTATTTATTTTTCCCTAAAGGGGGGAGTATCTGTTCCGGTCGACTATGTTAGTCATATTTTCACGTAATGTTAAGATAAGTTGACGACCGTCACACATAAGGTATATTTATATTCATCACGCACTATGTCTTATGCACGTCATTAATAACATGTACCAACCTATGTAACGTTGTAAGTTACCGTTGTCTTCACTCTATCATTAACTGGTCTTATTTTAAATTTAAGTAGTAATTCTCTTAATAAAACTACCAAATGAGGCTAGTAATCACAGTATTAATTTTCACGCGCTGTACTAGAAACATTCCACTGTTGACAACTCACTCGCTCTGCTATGATTGGCCCGTTTTAAACTGACCAGCCGTGACCGCAACTTGACTTTGCGGCGCCGGCGTCATTCCGAAAACTCACTCGCCCCACGTTGGGCGCCACTGTGACGTCCCTACTTGGAGAGGAATAAAAAGATTCCAAATAGGTAGCCAACAAGAAATTTTATTTAACGTGGGTTCTCCAAATGTAGTCTGACCCTGGTTACGCAGCAACGAATCTTCCCTGCGGGTTTTGCCGTAGTCGGAGTGCCGCTGACGTCGGAGAAGTAACGGTCCGAATGCAGCCGGAGCAGGGAAGCAGGTTAGCCCGAAGCGGTGTCAGGAACCGGGAAACCGTAAGGTAGTCAGGAAAAGCGGTGATCCCGAAGAGGTGCCAGGAACCCCGAACTCAATCGGGGTTAATATGAAGCACAGACAAAACTAAAACGTAACTACTAGCAGTACGTTATGATTAAACGCAAGCAACCACTGCTTAGAGTCGCTCGTCGGCGTACGGTAAAAAGGGACCGTTACAGAGCGCCAGCAGGACGGACGTGCGCACAGTGCCGAGTGAGTTTTCGGAATGACGCCGGCGCCGCAAAGTCAAGTTGCGGTCACGGCTGGTCAGTTTAAAACGGGCCAATCATAGCAGAGCGAGTGAGTTGTCAACAGTGGAATGTTTCTAGTACAGCGCGTGAAAATTAATACTGTGATTACTAGCCTCATTTGGTAGTTTTATTAAGAGAATTACTACTTAAATTTAAAATAAGACCAGTTAATGATAGAGTGAAGACAACGGTAACTTACAACGTTACACCTAGTATATAAGCTAGGATTTCCTATAATAAAATTAGTCTAGTATAGTCTGGTATTTGCGCGCATCTCAAGCCTTTTACTTTACTCCCGAAGATGTCGCTCTCCTTATAATTGCCTATGGCAAAACCTTCACCCCTGGCATCAAAAGATCCAACATCGCTCTGGAATCTTGGGCTAGATAATATACCTTGGACACTTTTTACACACATTGATCTAGCCCCAAAATAGGATTCCCTGTATCTTGGGTACTTGACAACGACACACATACTTATATAGATAAATATTATGCTTAGATAGATGAACAACCATGACTAGGGTACAAACATCTGTTCTCATCAAACAAATATTTGCCCCCACCGGGACTCGAATCCGGGACCCTTGGCTTCGTAGGCAGGGTCACTGCCGATTCGGCCATTCGGGTCGTCATTCTCATGAATGCAGATTCCCAGAGCAAGCGAAGAACTTATGTATCTACTATCAGAATGTTCGAGGTCTCAACACGAAAACATTAGTGTTTACTCTTAACAGAGTTATTCTTGCATGACGATGTACTGGGGCTCGATACTCTTATGGGAACTCATTGCGATAGCATATCGATTGCTTCCAAGGGCACAAATGCTGTAATTGGCTTGTCGGTGGCGCCTATTTCGTTTGGGGACTGACTGCACAAATATGGCATTTGATATGCTATTGCTATCGATATGCTATAGCTATGCGTTTTACATAACAGAAAAGGGCCCCTGGTATGACAGTTAGGGGAAATAAGCGCCTATTAGTTAAAGTTTAATGCAGTGGGGACACCACATAGATTATAAATTAGCTGGCAGTTTAAGTTCTGCGGCTTACGCTCAATTACTATGGAGTTTTCAAAGTTAAAACTTATTCCGCCTTTTAGCTAGTCGCCCTTTGACTCACAAAAAATAGCAATTATTTCAAGAGTCAGTGCATTCTGTACTACCTTTGCCATTTGAGCAATTTAAAATCCATGTAAAAGCGAATTTGTTTAAAAAAAGGATATTACAATGTTCAAGAAGATTACATAATGACGAGATTGTAATTGTATGGATTTAATCTAACTCAACACAGAACTCGCTGTTAATAATAAAATAATGCATTTTGTAATTATTTATCCCTGCTTAATATTAATAAAAATAAAGTTTATATTATTTGTAAACACAACCAATTTCTAAAAGGGATCTAAAAATAAATCTGTGGGATTTTCTTAGCCCTTCCTCTCCCACAGTGCGGTCTAATGTAGAGAGGAAACAAAAAACTACACTAATAAATACATTTTGAATTTAATAAGCACCTTTTACACACCTATTTATTTGCTAACACAATGCTGAAAAAGAAATTGGGTGCATTATGAAAATTTTAATAAACGACTGTAAATAACACCTTTCAATAATGTGTTACCGAAATGCTAAATGTACAAAAAACGTGGGTTTATCCCAAAAACTGCATTTGGTTCAGACCAACCGTGAGTTACCGTAACAGATTTCCTGCCCTGCGCTATACGGCGGCTTTTCAGCCATTGCAGCGTCACGGAGCGGTTTTCAGTCAGTCTTGTTCCTCCCTTTACTCGGACCTTACGTCTATCTATCAACTTACGAGAGTCGACAGCGAGAAATAATTTGAAATAGTGATTTTGAATGCATATGAACCTGCATTTGTGGTAGTGAAATAATTTAGTGTGTGTTAGTGCGTGTTAGAACTTCGAGAGTTTAGTTTGTACTGTGAAGTGGCCTGTACGGTAAGTTTACACGGTTTTACTTTTTCTTTTCAGTTTTATGAATATTTTAAGAATCAGTTCGTTAAAAGGGTAAAATTCTAATCTGTTACGAAATGATACGGTACTCGGTAAAGTACCTCGCCATTTTCACTTGGGATTGAAACTATTCATTTCGCGTTATCTGCATCCATATTCAGTCAAAAAGTGAGGTTCCTGTAATTTTGTTGGTACCTAAACATTTGAAATTTGGTACCTATGTTATATAACTTTTTACATAAAAACAAGCAAGCAAAGCAAGTAATTTAAGCAATGTGTCAAGTATTGTATGTTTTAAATTAGCTGCTATACCCATATCGGTGAAATAACACAGATACATTATTTATTCTGCGATCTATATATCGTGTAATTTATGGCAATAAAGAAATTAAATGAAATGAAAGAGAAAAATTGTTTGGCTTGTTGTATTTGATATGATCAAGTAATTGGACTTATTCCGGAACACTCATTATATTTTAACTGTAACTCGAATCCCAGGTCAGCACCGTGGGGCGGGTTCTTAAGTCCCGCCCAACAGCGCCCCCTTCGCTCCGGTCGAACCGAATCCCATAAAACATATTATACATTTAACGACATTATTCAATGTTTCAAGACTCATTTTAACCTGTGGTTGAGCCTGTGTGTGAAGTGACAGATTACTGATGTAACCACTCCGAAGTATAATATAATTCTGTCTGAATTGCATTCTGTATGTTCGTAATATGTTGCGTCTAATAGCTTCTAGTCACCAATAATAGTGTCATCGGAACTTATATCATACTTCACCCTATTTGTATTCAGAAACTGGTATGCGTACACCTTTATAGAATGATTTGACTCTGGTTTCGTTGGTTCTTTAGTCTTCTTGTTGAGTAGTGTTGCCGGACGTACAGTAATATCGCCGGATTCTTGGTTTTTGGGTTTGAATTTTCTGCCAGAGAGTATTCGTTTTCGCTTGAACATGCACTCAGGATCCCCATGTCTGCTTGTTGTGTTTTTTCTCGATTCATTGAATCGGAGTTGCTTCTGTGACTTTATTTTGTTCTTGGCTATCAATTGCAAGGCTTCGAAAATGTTACTTGGCTCTTCGATTGGAGGTGCGTTTGTGGTAAGCTCTCTTCTTATTAAAGAGAGGAGACGTAGTTTCTGACTTTTTTGGTCAGTTTTCTTCGGATCATTTTTCTTTGGTTTATTTTCATTTTTTTTCGGCACAAGATGACGCTTAGCTTGCAGTTGGGGCTTGCGACGTGGAACAGGGCTGTGACCCTTGATGTATTGTGAATTGACGTTGATCAAAGATAAAGAGGGGTTAGAGTATGTCCTGCTATCTTGATAATAATCATCACCCTCAACATCAACAACTGGAATATTCAACCCTCGATTCATCAATGTTTGTTGAATTAAATTAATAGCACTTGATTCTCTATCTGGCAAATTATGATACTGTGTTTCCTCTTGGTGGAAATAGCGTGGTTCTTTCACCATATTTATAAATAAATTGTAAATGTTTTCATTTTCTTTTTTCTCGGTCTTAGCTCTAGCTTCCATGTATGCTATCGTTGCATGCGATAGCTCTTTGTGCAGACCTTCTAAAACCGATGTGACTATCGGACCATGGAGAGAATCATCATTGACACTTTCATTGATATCAGTATCAGCAGAGGAAACGACTTTGGACGATTCAATGTTACTATTATTTTGTATATGCTCTGTCGAGTTACTAAATTTAGCCTTTTTTATCTTCGGGAAATCATTTGTTTGCTCTGCCACACCCCCAACGTTATAAACAACAGGGTCGTTGATAGCTCTAATTCCCGTGAACCGCACTGAAGTAGAAGTGGATGGTCCAGTCTCATCCTTCGAGTAGGTGGATGGAGTTTGAACAATTGCCTTCCTTGGTTGCAGTACGACGACAGGTCTGGATTCTTTGCTACTTTTCTCAAGGGCTTGGGAGCGGTAGTATGATATGTGTTTCCTCTCGCCTCTAGAGAAACTTTCTTCTCTTTTCAGAGCTTCGTCGTACCCAGTAGCAGGAAGAAGTTTCTGCATTTCTATCTTTCTATCTGAGATTCGATTGGCGGAGTTTTGTGTATTTGCGTTAGTCTGATCCAAAACATTTAAAGTTGATGCGATGAACATACTTTTGTCTGGGACTTTTGGCGTCGTGAATCGTAGTTTTGAATTTTTTAGTTGGTTGACTGGAGAGGACTTTCTTATAATACTCCTTGGTGAAGTGGATCTTTGCCTTCCAGATCGTGATAGAGGCGAACTTGCGGAACATGACGGATATTCCTGTCTGGTCGCTGTAAAGGAATATGAAAGTTTTAAAGATGCGTATCAGGTAATCCAGTGCAAACGGTAGACTAAGCTGTCTACAAGACAAAGGGGTCACATAGATCCACATGGCATGCTCCGTTAAAAACACCCATCAGTCAAGTTGATCGGTTGTTGATCACATCTCAGTTCATTAATGGACTAGAATGTGACTTGAAAATACGAATTTTGCGTTTGACGCAAACGTTTTATGTATTACTGTTGACAAACACGCTATGAAATAAATCATCATCATCATCCATCGATATTTTGTTACCATTCTGCTCAGCGACCTTATACCTATAGAAGGCTTAGATGATGGAGGTACTCAACTGTTGCAAAGTAATCTAATCTGCCGCGCTTGAGAAAATCCCAATTTTCTCTTGGAATCCCCTACTACAAATCAGACAGCAAAGTGAGTGAGTTACCCATTCCAATATTAGTAGTGGTTAGCTTCTGCTCAACGTAAACTCCTCGCTTCTTTGGAATCTTCAGCGGCAGTTCCTGGCGGCTGATCGGATCCTTGGCGATGGCATCATTCGACAACCTGGACTTGACATTGTTTTTAGAATTTTGACTGCTTGATGCCATTATTTCTGTGGTATCAAGAGTGTAAACTGAACGGTTTATTTATTTTGAGGTTAATTTCACATCTTTGTACACTTTTTTTGGATTTTTTTATGTTTGATATTTTTTGCTCCGTCTGCTGAGATGAGAATCATGCACGAGATATTTATGACATGGATGACATCTTCTTTTTTTCGTGTCAGTTTTACCATCGACAAACTTCGCATTCCCCGAAATGGATTGTTATTGAAATAGTTTGGAAGAAGTAGTTGATCAAAACTGGCTGTGTTATATTACATTGTATTAGGCTTATGAACCCGGAATTTTACGAAACAGTTGGAAAAGTTATTCTGGTTTTCTTGATGAATCGCACCATCCATCCTTCTTTATTTAATGTGTCACTTCTAAATATATTGTAATCATATAACCTTTACTCAAACAAAGCTAGTAACGTGTTCATTATTTTGACAACCTTCTTTGAGCAAAGTCGACATTGCCGCGCTACTTGGAGGAGCCCGAAAAGGTGCCGGCAATTTCCTGTGAAAATCCATTACTGTCGTGTTTTAGCCACGGGCAATTTTCTGTCAAATTCCATGATTGTTTCGAAAATGGTAAAAAAAGGTAGCGCAAAAAGGCTTTATTCAGAATTTGGTTGTGTGACAAAAAAAGGAGCGGGAGATCTTCTTGCCACTTAAAAAGGTACTGCAAAAAGGCTTTATTCAGAATTTGGTTATGTGTGTCAAAAAAACTCACTCAATTTTATAATAAGCTGATTTTATATAATTACTCGCATTATTTGAGTAAAGTACTATACAAGCCTTGGTCCGCAATGACTCCACTGCTGGCCACACTATGAAGGCCTCGAGCTTAGCTTAGCTACGCTCTCGGCCTATAAGTTTGTTCACCATTGCAGCCTTTGATGTCGACCCTCGACCTTCGGTCTCGGCATTTATTCCAGCTTGTCCATCAAAGGCTGCAAAGCTGATCGCGCTGTGTAGGCTTTCGGCCACCAACAGTGCGACCAGCAACGCAGTCATTACAGACCGCGACAGTAATGTACTATTACATTCAAACATTATGTCTAGATACGATTTCCCCAGAGTAAGAAATGCAATTAGGCCAAATTAATATGCACTATACTGTACTTATATGGTTGTTTTATTCAATTTGCAAATCAAACTAACACAATTGCTTAATCGGAAGTTCCACCCCAGCAGAGTTGCTTCAAAACGAACATTTCCAAACTGATTACTTATTCAATAATACTCAATTTGTGGACGCGTTTTCAGCGATTTTCCTAATCTTAATACCTAAAAGATGGAATCTTTTGATTTAATATTTTCTCATGAGATCGGCAGAAATTCAGGTAAATCAATCCTGTTTGTTTCTTTGCGGCTCTGCAGGGAGGATGAAGGTTATTTTTCGTCGCTTTATGTACTATTGGGTGACGTGGAGAATGCCAATAATTCTTTAGAATTATTCGTTGTAGAGATAGTAAGTTATTGTATATATTGTAAGTGAAACATGTTCTTGTAAACACTTTACTACTATCGTTTTTAGGCATTTTATTTTCAATGTGCTTTGCACTGAAACTCGTTGATTTTTACAAAATAACTGGGGTCTGTAAGTTAATTAGCTATCTTACAGTCAGCATGAACTTTTTTAGGCTGATGTGTAGTCGCTTCTTGACAGCGGATATTCGAAATCTATGTTCTATTTTGTAGCGACAGCAAACTCAACAGAAAACTGCAATGAGTAAAAATAATAAAAAAAAAAATGTGGCCCATTTTTATTTACATTTACATTTACGCCGGCACAAGACACAAAGAGAGGCAACGACACACCATAGCTGTGCCCGCCTGCGTAACTCATACCACTCATCACAACCCTTCCAGGTTGGGCCTCTCCCACGGTAGGGCGCGCGCTTACGTGCAACAATGAACGATCTGAGGCGGGTACTATCTGTCCCCCCCACGGCAAAGTTTTAAGAGCCAAAAGGGCTAAAAACACCAAAGCTCAAGCCAAAAAAATACATCAGACACTATACCCAGTTAGTAACCGGGACCTGCAGCTTAACGTGTCATCCGAAACACTGAACGTCCGATACTGTACTTAAGATCAATCAATAATCTCATTGGTACATGGTCAGGTTTCGAACCTGCATCTCCACACACATCAGTTGCAGGTTCGAAACCTGACCATGTAATGCAGGAAGCTCATAGTAATTAGTAATATAATTTAAATAAACATCAACTTCGACAAGCTTTTGAAGTGAATAAATTCTTCAGCCGTGATTTGGAAATCGAAAAGGGGATGAGTATGAGGGATAACAATCTAATGGCTAAATATGGTGCCAATTTTTTTCGGCCATCAACCAAACCATGCAATATCGATGCTAATCTATGTAATGAAGGCTAGTATTTAATCGCACACCAAAAATACTGATTTTCACAGCAAAAAATAATCGGCAAAACACTTTTTTATGTTTTAAGTATTTTTGTTGTTCTTATATGTTCAACCTAATACGAAAGAGAAAGGGGGCACCTAAGCTACCGCAGTATTTTGCCCTGATATTTGCTGTGAAAATTAGTATATTTGCTGTGCAAATCAGTATTTCTGATGTGAATTTTAATATTTCCCTGTAATAAACATTGAGTGACATGTACAACCCGAAACGTAGTGCAATTATTTCTAAAACTTGACTTCCTAAGTTTAAAAAAAAAATAGTATAGGGTTAAGGATGACTTACTATACAGTACAATGGCTTCATGCGTGGGTATTTTTTGTTATACACTTGTATAATTCATTCATTCGTTGACCTTTTTTACTATGAGTATATTGTGCGGAACCATTCACATCAACAAAGGCTTATATATAACTGTAACAGAAGGTTATTGAAAAAAAAAAAACAAAAAACGCTCAAGTGCGAGTCTAACTCGCGCACGAAGGGTTCCGTACCACCGTACAGTGGTAGGGATGGTGTGCAGTGAATGGTTTGGATTTTACACAGCAAAATGTTGTTTACAAAGTTATTGGTGCGGCTACTTTCACACTCCATGCACCTGACCAGGTGCATTCATAAGATTGTATGTGGTATTGAAAGAATTGTTGTATGGGAGTCCCCTTAAATATTTATTTTATACTGTTTTTAGTGTTTGTTGTTATAGCGGCAACAGAAATACGTCATCTGTGAAAATTTCATCTGTCTAACTATCACGGTTCATGAGATACAGCCTGGTGACAGACGGACGGACGGACGGACGCACAGCGGAGGCTTAGTAATAGGGTCCCGTTTGGCACCCTTCGGGTACGGAACCCTAAGGAAGTATGTGAAAAACATGAAACCGAATATCCTTCGGAGTTTCTCATGAAATGAACCAAGTATTTTTATTTACTTTGAGATGTGTGTTTATTCGTTTATTATTAATTTTTTGCCTCTCTCAGTTCATATTAGGCATGTGAACACCCACACAGCAAACTGCGATTCGATCAAATATCTACCCGTGAATGGTCCCGAGAATAAAATCCTTCAACAAAAGGTAGTAAGTGTCCAAGCTGCTGGTAATCCGACCTTTGAGAGACTCGATACGGAAATATAGTGATTGCGAGGAAACTCTGATTTGGAAACGTGTGGGTAGACCTTTAATATATTTTTTCATATACAGGCACATAATTTGCTTCTGATGCCTTACTAGGATACCATCCGCCGTGGGAACCAGAAACAGCGACGTCACGAACATGTAAACATCCAAGACCAAGGTTCTTCCTCCCCAGCTGGGATTCGAATCCGGAACCTCTCGCCTGGGAAACACAGCACCGTTATACGATAGAGGTCGTCATTGCAGACAGTCTTGGGAGAAAAATATTAAAAACGCAAAGTGAACAGCCAAAAGATTGAAAAATCTTTTCCTTCCAGCTACGCTGCAATTCTTCCATAACTGCACTACATATCCAGCACAAAGTGGCTCTTTCTTTCTTATGAGAGGAAAAAATGTATGGATGTATCCTTTACTGCACTGTTTTTTTTAAATTGCATAACCAATGAGGTCGCACTTGTCAAGTTACTTAAAGTAAAACCCTAGGCTTACAATGAGTTCCGCTGGCCAACCTGACGGCCTAAAAGCGAAGCTAGTACCTATAGCACAGCCCATTTAGAACCATTTGAGTCAAATATGTCGAATATGTCGAAGTCTTACCGTTCATTTTTTATTGATGATTTATTGTTTTTGGCGATAATTCCCAGGTTTTATGAACAGCGCTACCCAAACCGCCGGCTATCGAATGTCAGAGATTTTCACAACAACTTTCATCGGCTTGCTGAAGTAGGATACACCTGAAACCTGGAGTCAACCGAGGTAGATACAATTCGGCAGTGATCCTGCCTACGAAGCCGAGGGTCCCGGGTTCGAGTCCCGGTGGGGGCAAATATATGTTTGGTGATAACGGATGTTTGTACCCTAGTCATGGTTGTTTATCTATCTAAGCATAATATTTATCTATATAAGTATGTGTATCGTTGTCTAGTACCCAAAATACAGGAAATCCTAGTTTGGGGCTAGATCAATGTGTTTAAATAGTGTCCAAGGTATCATTATTATTAATATTATCACCGACGAGGAAGATATCTTGGCGGCATTTGAAGCAAATCCTACCACCAGCCTTAAAGCAGTAGCTCGGTAGTAGTAAACCTTTGAAGGTCTGTAAAAACTAAGCCTGAAATAGCAGAAACACAAATGACTAACCTCCTATGGCATTTCTAGAAAGGCCATTTCCGTTATAGGTTTTGAATTTTATTACCATGGCATAAGTTTCACAATCGCGATGCCTTGCGCATAGGCGCGGTAATGGAGCGGTAAAGTATTTTATTAGAATAAATATCAAATAATCCAATTATTGTTTAACTTCGCAGTTATTATCGATTAACTGTGACAATCTGGGAATTTTCGCATCATCAATAAAAAAGCCATAGGCATATTTGGCTCCAATGGTTCTAAATGGTGTGTACTAGCTTTGCTTTAAGTCTTTGCATCGATCTACCAAACACCCTGTATTTAACTTATATGTTGAATAATTGACTAAACGCGGACATGACTGTGCCTCCGCCACCCCGTATGAGTAACGGCGTGACGCTATATTTATTTTAGGATCGTCTAGATGCTAACTAAAGGATTCTAATGATAAGTTTTCCAAACGAATAAGCCAAGAAATGTGCGATGTTCTAAAATCTTAACTTTTTGTAGGATAAGGAAAAAAACACTGTGCCAAAACAGTCATTAATAACTGTATTACGTCAAAGCCTAGGCGGTTCTCCAAATATGTCGAAACCATGAATCACAGTGAAAAATGAGCTTTTTGGACATAATTCCATATTTACTTGCCTCTCTGTAGCGAAATTAAATTACATTATTACTTACGTTCCGGAAGACATATTGTGGATTACGGACGTAAATATTGGGTTTCTGTCAAATTTTTCACTGCCAATATATTGTCTTCCGTAACCGCAGTCAAAGAAAGACTGCTTTTTTCTTCATCCCTCAAAGTTAAGTGACCCCACTTACTACTATCTTCAAGGGAGGCGGGACTGTACGGGGTTAATCTAGCTCAACACAGTCCTTGCTGTTAATAATTGTGTAATTATTTATTCATGCTTATAATTAATATTGTGATATTTGTATTAGTTAAGCACAATCAATTTTTAAAAGAGACCTAAAAATCAATTTTTGACGACCCGAATGGCCGAGTCGGCAATGACCCTGCCTACGAAGCCAAGGGTCCCGGGTTCGAGTCCCGGTGGGGGCAAATACTTGTTTGATGAGAACAGATGTTTGTACCCTAGTCATGGTTGTTTATCTATCTATGTATAATATTTAGCTATATAATTATGTGTATCGTTGTCTAGTACCCAAGATACAGGGAATCCTAGTTTGGGGCTAGATCAATGTGTGTTAATAGTGTCCAAGGTATACAAGGTATAATTTGAGAGTTTCTACGCCTTTCTTCTCCCACAGCGGTCCAATGTAGAGAAGAGGCAAAAAATGACGTTTGCTAAGTATATGTAAATAAAATAAAATTTGACTTTGACTTTGACTTTAACTTGACTTTGTCCGATCGACCCATTTTTGATTCTTTAATTACCTACCGCCTTGTAATGTGCCGGACAATAATATATTCATATTTTAATATATAGGATGACTGGTAATTCGATACATATTGTGAGGGGTTAAAATAGCGCCTAGTTCCAGCAAATTTTACTGTTTGATAAAATACCCTATCCGAAAAATAAGGGCTTACGATTAATGCAAGTTTTTATTTTTTTTCCATTTTTTTTTTCAAAAATGTGGCATAAAGTTGTCGAAAACTGAATAACTTTGGGTAAGTGTTTGACTACAATTTATTATCTAATACATTAATGCTAATACGTCAATGATTCTGTGGAATAGCTCATAGTATAAAAACACTCTTAATATTGATGCATTGAGCCCATCAACTCCAGTGATGAAAAAACTAAAACGAATTATCAGTTATATAACAGCGATAATGACAAAAAAATGTTTGGAACTGAACGTAAAAATTGGATAAAACTTCATTGTTTTATCAGCGTGACAAAATCGAATTACCACTAATAATGTACGGTGAGAGAGTTGTGTCAGTTGCAATTTATTCTCCCATGAGTACTGCCTACGATAATAATAATAATGAATAGACTGGGAATCAGGAAATCGATTTTGAAACGGAACCTGTCCCTTTAGAGTCCAGATAACTCTTGACTGTTCATAACGCATATGATGGTTGAAAATCTATATTTACATATACTTAGTAGAAGTTATTACTTAGAGAAGAGACAATCTCTACACTGGACCACTGTGGGAGGAGAAAGGCGAAGAAACAAACCTAGAATGATTTTTAAATCACTTTTAAAATTGTTGTGTATGTACGAATATACAATTACAAAATTGTTAACAGCGGGTCTTGTTTTGAGTAAGATTTACTTGTCATTTATATGAACTAGAAAAATGTATTATTCCTTTTAAGACAAAGTAGTTTTTAACATGGTTTTTAAATTACTCAGATGGCAATTTCAAATTCTCTATCTTGATTTAGCAAAGAATGCACTGACTTTCGCGAAAGAATTGCTAACTTTCGTGATTCTAAACCAAGGCGCAACTATTTCCAAAATTAGCGATAGCTCTATAATTTTAAACAGATACCGCTAATTTTGTTAATGTTGTAAGGATATTGCGTATAAACATGATATTTTTGAAAATAAATTGACTGGTTATAGTTAGTATGTTAATTTCTTCAAAGAAGGAGTCTGAGAGTTTTAAATTATAAATTGCTTGAATAGCTGATTTCTATAATATAAAAATGGATTATAAAGATACCATAGGCCATGAAAGTAACTAAAATCTAATATCTAGCTGTAGCCTCATTCGTGTTTTGTCTGATGCATCGTAAGCTGCAGAACTTAATCTACAAGCTAATTTATCTATGTGAGGCCCCCCCTGCAATCTGCTATCAATGGTTATTCCAAGAAACTTCATTCTAACGTGTTGCTGTCTAACACTAAACTGGTTTCAACTTACCTGAATTTTGGAAGTGAGAATTTGATACACTTGGTTTTGCCAGTGTTTAAAATAAATTATCAACTGTGAACCAATTCAAGGTTAAAGACAGTACACCATCAACATCATCAAAATGGTCTTTTTGTCTTTCAATTTTGAAGACCAGTGAAGCATCATCAGCAAACAAAACTATGTCAGTCAATTCCTCCATAATAAAATGCAGATCGCTAATTTATACCAGGAATAAGGAAGGGCTAATATGTAATCTTGTGGAATGCCGATTTTACCCCCTATCCATCAGATGTAAATCCTTCTTGATTATATTACTTATTACGCAACGCAATATTTCTAACTCCGTAATTATTTAATTTAGCATAGCAAAAAACGCAGCATCCTGTGTGGCCTTCCATGCAGTGAAAATATGAGACATAAGGGTAATGTCTGCATCCGTAGTCGATTTACCCCTAGTGAACCGTATTGTTTGGCGTGGAGTTGTTTTGTACGGTTGAAGTGTGAGACGATTTAATAAAGTATCATCTTTTCAAATATTTTACTTAGTGCTAGAAGAACAGATATTGTTCTGTAATTAGAAGGATCACCCTTGTCTCCCGACTTGAATAGAGGTATCAGTTTACTGTATTTCATGAGGTCTGGGAAAGCTCCATCGTCAACACATTTATTGAATATATACGCTAAGTGTGGGGCTATAACTAGAATTACTGAACCAGTGAACTAGAATTACCCCACAGGTCTTCAGTATTTGTTAAGTTAAGTAATCTAAACGTTTTGATAATGTCCTGGGGATATACATGATGAAATTTTAAATATACATTACTGACGCTAGTGTTGTTTTTTAACAAAGCCTCGGCTTTATATGGAGATGAATTTAGACGCTCAGTCGAGTAAGTATATATTGGTGAAGAATGTTTCGAAAGCTCGAGCAACCTCGGCGTTGTATTTAATAACATCATCACCAACCTTAGGCAGAAATCATTGGCCTTTGGTAAAATTTTGCCAATTTCACGGTTTATTATTTGATAAACTGTTTTCATTCTATTATTTTAATTTTGTATTTTTCTATTAATGTTTAAATTTTTGCAGTTCTACACACCAACTTGAAAGTTTTGGAATATTTTTTAACATAGTCATAATTTTTTCTATCAAAGTTATAGGTTTTTTGTTCATAGCGGTCATACAAAATAACTATACTTTTACGAATTCCAAACGTTATAACCCCACACTTGGCTTTAAACTAGATCTACCGAACCAATGACTTTGACTGACTTCAGTATTTTATAAGTTAAGTAATCTAAACGTTTTGACATTGTCCTGGGGATATACACGATGAAATGTAAAATCTACATTACCGACGCTAGTGCTGCTTTTTGACAAAGTCTCTACTTCATATGGAGATGAATTTACACGCTCTGTTGTGAGTAAGTTACATTGGTGAACATTGTTTCGAAAGCTGGAGCTAGCTCATCGTTGGCTTTAATAACACCACCAGCTATCCCTATATATCATCACACATCCCTAGGCATGACTTTGCAAATTTCACGGTTCATTATTTGATAATAATTATTAATCATTTATTCAGGGAAATATACATTTAAATTTCTTGTTTTTTACCATTGTTAAGAACAAGGGATCTTCAAAGGAAGGGCGAATCCTGTTGTAGAGGGTGAGTAGAAAATCCCACCAGTACATGACACTATTTCAAAATTAATTTTACAAATTAAAGTTCTTGATTAAGAATAAAGATAAATTTATATAAAGTAATTTTTAGGCATAGTTATTGAATTAACACTGTTTAATCCTAGTTTAGAGAGTGAGTGTGTGTGGTGTGTAATAGAGATGAATTGAGAAGTGTTTGAATATTTTACTGTAGTGAGTAGTGGATGGATGAGTTGAGTATGTTTATTTATTATTTTATCTACACACGTATCATAAACCCTCTTTACTGCGTACAAAAACCGCACGTTACGATCAGCATAATGTTAAACTACTTGGTAAAAACTCATTTCTTGTCTGAAAAATTACACATTATGACCATAATGTGTAGTTTTTCTGCATATTATGACATTCAAATTTAGAACGTCGACGCCCGCCTGCGTGCGCCCCTAGTTTGTCTGTGAAGTTGGTACTGACATTCAAATTTCGAACGCCGACGCCCGCCTGCGGCACGTTCGTACTACAGAACAAGCTAAACAACTGCAAAGCCACAATTGAATTGAACACATTAAAGAGAGCTTATGATATGTGTGTAGATAAACTAGTGTATGTAACTGTACATAATTAGGCATTAAAACTCTCGAGTGATATTATTATGAAAAACCCACTCTCGTGTATTAATGCCCTTCATTATGTAGCAGTCACATAAACTACTATTAAACATTCCGTTATTATTTTATTTAGATTGCAAAATACCATAGTATGTAAGGTATAATTTTATTTATATTATTTATTTATTAACTTTGTTTATAAAGATAAAACCGTTAAGATGTTTTCAGTTTCCTCATATGTTAGGGATCTCAGCCATTTGTATTTGTATATATGGTCAGGATTTGAAAATTTGGTGGGTCATCTCCTCCTTTTATAGGACCTGAACCTTACAATCCAGTATTTTCGTCTGATAAATAGTCCAACCTTGCGATTTACTCATGTAATGGACTTGATTTCCATCTTTCTTCGTGGGAAAAACTAAGAAAATTGTTTTTGGTTACATTTTGGACAGAATTAGTTTTTGACATCTTGCTATTTTGTACACGCTTCATTTAGTCTTTATCTATCTATGGCTATTTGCTGGCAACTTGGGTGAAGAAACGTCAAAATTCAAAATCAAAACATGTTTAAAGTTTCGAAGTCTGGAATGAAAAACAGTTTTCCTCAGACTTCAAAAACCAAGAGATTGTCTTTCGTCTGAAAATCTCTAGAGTCAGAGGATCTAAGAAGCCAGATTCCCGGGCTCAACTTGCCTCGGTAACGCTGAAGAATGAGGAAATCACCCCTGCTGCACATACTACCCGAATCCCGCTAGAGATTCAGGTATTATGTGAAGCCTCTTTCGTGCTTCCTACCTCACCTGGGTCATCCGCACATTGCTGCGCGGTCTAGTCTAACCGTTGGACTTATTGTCCATCGGTGACTTCAGGCCGGGGCATCGCGGGCCATATTACCATACTCATCGACGTTTCCAGGCCACTGGTGGTCAACTGTCCGCTGGCAACCACTGCTATTGCTTCTTCGCCGGCCAGTGTCTCTTCAGCTATGCCCGAAGGACTTTCCCTGGTGTCACGGTTTTTCTAGGTTAGGTCGGTAGGCAAACTTGTGTCAAATAAATTCGGACTTGTTCTAATTTTCATTCTTTAACTTCTTTTAGGACCTACTCTCTAAATTCCTTTATGAAGCTTCCGTTACGGGGGGTTATTCACACCAACCTTTCGTAACGTGACAGTTTTGGCGCTCAACGCTTTTTTTACTCAAGTTTTTCTATTCTTTTAATTCTTAAACTCAATCCCACTAGGTACTAAATCGGATCTCTTTGGCTAACTCTTTCGACCTAGGTTTAATTTCTTTTTCTTCTTGACTACTACTTAGGTAGATATTACCGCATAGTTAGATATTACCGCATAGGTAGATATTACTTCTTAGGTAGATAGGTAGATACCTTACTTTGACTACTATGTAGAACAGGCTGAAGCTACCTTGTCTTACCTAGAAGGAAGAATCTGTCAACTGGAACAAAAAAATCTTCCATACTTTCTAAAAAGGTTGAAGCTTACCGGAGTCACCTCTATTATCGGCTGGAACGAATCGATACAAACTCAGAGAGGAGCGGCTGCTCAACCTACAATCGAAACTCTCCTCTCTTGATAAAATATATGAAAACCTCCTGTACGTACTAGCTGAATCGTCTCCTGTCACTCAAACCATTCAAGTCACTCAAAACACCTATCACTACAACTACTCCTCCTACAGTAATTCAGATTCCACACAATAACCTAATAACTAAACTTAAAAGGATGTCTTATGATTTCACTACTTCCCCAAAATCCTTTCTTATGGAAATTAGTGAAGGCAGGTAGGCCCCTCTAGGCAAATCCCAAAGGAAAAACAAGGCACTTCATTGGTTTAGGTTCCAAAAGAATCGATACCTTGATTTGACTTGGACTAAACTTTATGACTTACTAGTAAAAGACTTCGGTGAGTTTCACTGTGACTACAAACTCATGACTACTATCAACTCACGTACCCAAGGTGAATCTGAGACCATCATAATTTATGTTTCCATCATGTTCGAAATGTTTTCTCGTCTAGAAAACAAAACCAGCGAAGAGGAGCAAGTAAAGATTTTGCTCAGGATCATCCGCCCCAGTTATGTCATGTTTGTAAATAATGTAACTTCCATTGACGCACTCATCTCTGCCTGCCAAGGTTATGAACACATTTTGGACAGAGACCGTCATTTCCAGGAACCAAAGCCAGCTGACAATCATCTAGCAAAATAATTTAACTACACGACATCTGCTCCATCATCTTCTAAAACCATTGATAGTTCTTACGATAAACCATCTTCCGCTTCTGAACCAAACTATATCCCTTAATTTACCCCCCAATACAAACAAGGGAATTCTGTCTCTAATCATTTTTTTTCGTTGCCAAACTAATATACACTCATTACGTTCTTTTTCTCAACCACGCTATCCTATTTGTTTTAAATGTGGTCTTAAAGGTTTCAAACTTTTAGATTGTCGTAATTGCAATAAAACTTCTAACACATCCACCCCTACCAATCCAAAAAACGAATTAACCACGAATTGGAAAATTCTTTAAACTTTAATCTCGATGAATAGCAGTATTGGCTAACTAGCCTTAGAAATTGCTTTCAACACTATAAAACTTCTTCAATCCTCTACAAAGAAAAAAGAGATTTCAATAGGCCTTTCTTAAAAATACTCGTAAACAATTCCCTATTCTTCGGATTATCGGATAGTGGTAGTTCAATCACTATACTTGGTAATTACTCTCATCTATAATTCTTTAAAATGGGTTACACACTATTCAAGTCGTGTTCTATCACTGTTGCTACTGCGGACACACATAAAATAAATTCTCTTGGTCATGTTGATTTACCTTTAACTTTCAATAATCAGACTCACGTTATTAGATGTCACGTTTTCCCTGACAAACACCCCTCGATTATACTTAGTGTAAACTTTTGGAAACAATTCAATCTTGTATTAGAACTCTTATCTTCCACTTTCTTCAACGAACTGCATTGTAATGCAAATACCCCTATTGAAACAAAAGTTATTCCTTATAATTTTTTATCTCCCGAACAAAGAGTAATTGCTGATGATAAAATTTCTCGATTTAAATCTATTTATTTTGAAGAAAAAGGCGAACTAAGTCGTACTCGGGGTCATAGTAGTTGTAGCGATGACCTTAAGTTAGTCAGCGATCACCTCTGCGCTGACCTTCCGTCCGTCTGTCCTTCAGCGGGCTCTGTCAGATGAATTGTAAAATGAGTTGAAAATTTTTACAAAATGTGGCGCTACAGCAACAAATAATTGACTATTTTGAATTGGTTTTTAAATTTGACCAAATTTTTTCAAACAAGCTGGTAAAATTTTCTGCAGAGAAGGTTTGTGTTAATAATTCGCTTGCTTCTGGAAATAATCAAAGGCTGCTCTAAACTAAGACTAAACTTCTAAAAGCAAATGCAGTACTCTAATAACGATACTCATTTATATATCTACGTTTGTTTATATTTGCCTTTAATTACGTCACTAACATTGTTTGAATCATCCAGGCTACTTATCCCAGTAGTGTTTTCCCAATATTTACCCCACATTAGGCATGTGTCCGCTCGGCCATTATTAATATTTACGAGTATTTGCGTTGTTCTAATCAAAAGCTCTACAAATACAGTAGAATCTATTGCATTTGCAGAGTGTTCATGGTCTATAGCCTGTTGCGCAGGCAGGAGACACAGGTTGAAATCCACAGGTTGATGTAATAAAATATCGGTCAAGTGCGGGTTTGACTCGCTCACGAAGAGTTCCGTAACATCTTAGAAAAAAAAATTAAGAACAAAGAAAATAAAAATCATAACTTGGTGTCGATAGCAGTCCGCACAGTTTGCTGATCCGACGTCAAACTAATTGAGCCACAGACAACAATAAGTGGCACCGCCAAATTTTCAATGAAATCGATGATCGCGGAGAACCCTTTTATTTATAATCTCTTAGGTGCTTTAGCGGCAACAGAAATACACATATTGTGAAAATTTCAACGGTTCATGAGATGCAGCCCGCTGACGGACGGACGGATGGACAGATAGAATGCGGAGGCTTAATAATAGGGTCCCATTTTGAACCCTTCGGGTACGGGGCCCCAAAGGCTAAAAACAAGTTTAACGCCTTTTCCTCTACGGCGTGGAAAGGGAACAGTTGTGTCCACATTTAGCCATTAATGCAACGCAGTGACAAGGGGTTAGCCTATCAAAGTTCAAAATTCAAATTTCTTTATTACTGTAGATATTTACATATACTTAGTAAGCGTAATTTTTTGCCCCAACATTGGACCACTGTGGGAGAAGCAGGGCGAAGAAACTCCCACAGATTGATTTTTAGATCTCTTTTAAAAGTTCGCTGTGTTTAAATAATACAAACATTGTAATATTAATTGTTTTAATTAATAAGCATGAATAAGTACAAATAATTACAAATTATGAACAGCAAGTTCTGTGTTGAGTTAAATTAACCCCATACAGTCCCGTCATTGAAGTAATCTTGAACATTGTAAAACCACTTTTTTGACAAAATCGCTTTTACATGGTTTGTAAATTGCTCAAATGGCAATTTCAAAATCTCCAGAGGTATCTTATTGTAGAAAAGAATGCACTGACCCTTGAAACATTTGCTACCTTCGCGACTCTAAACTGGGGCGCAACTAGTCAGTGATTATTTTTTAGGTTAATATTACAGCTATCCCTAAATTTGGAAAAGGATTTAGGTTCTTTCGGACATACAATATCAAAGGTATATTCAAAAATAAATAAACTTGCTCCAGTTAGATTGTTAATTTCTTTAAAAAGTTTCTCATGGAGTCTGTGCGTTTTAAACTTTTCTGTAAAATAAAAAAGTGTGATATCCGCTGATTTCCCCCACAATAAGATACCATAGGACATGATACGATGAAAGTAACTAAAATATACTAGTATAGATGTAGCCATATCCGTGTTTTGTCTGATGTTTCTAACAGCGTAAGCCACAGAACTTAATCTACCAGCAAATTTTTCTATGTGAGGTCCCCACTGCAATTTGCTATTAATCGTTATTCCAAGAAAATTCGTATCATTTAGTAATTCTATCGTGTTGCTGTCTAACACTAAACAGGCTCAACTTATCTGATATTTGGAAGTGAGAATTTGATAAACTTGTTTTTACCAGCGTATAACAATAAATTATTAACTGTTAAAGACAATACACCATTAACATTATCAAAATCTTCTTTTTGTCTTTCAATTTGGAAGATAAGTAAAGTATCAACAGCAAACAACACCTTGTCAGTCGAATATCCACCATGAAAGGCAGATCGTCAATATATACCTGGAATAAGTAAATACCAAATATGGAACCTTGTGGAATGCCAATTTTTTACACCCGATCCATCAGATTTAGCGCCGTTGACTTCGTTTACTTCCAACGCTTTAATTCTGACTCTGTAATGATTCAATTTCATTAGTAGCGTATCATGATCAACACAATCAAATGCCTTCGACAGATCACAAAAAACTCCGATAGCATCCTGTGCGGCCTCCCATGCAGAATAAATATGAGATATAAGGTTAATACCTGCATCCGCAGTTGCTTCATTTTGTGAAACCGTAAGGTTTGGCGTGGAATTGGTTTGTACGTGTAATATGTAAGAGCATTTGGTTGATTATAATATTTTACTTAGGGCTGAAAGAACAGATATTGTTCTGAAATTTGAACAAAATTCCTTATCTCTAAAATTGAACAGAGTTATCAGTTTACTGTGTTTCATCAGTTTCACGATGGAGGAAAACTCCATAGTTGACACATTTATTGAATTAAGCTAAGTGTTGGGCTATTACTACATTACTGAACCAATGACTTTGACTGATATACTCCACAGGTCTTCAGTATTTTTTAAGTTAAATAATCTAAATGTTTTGACAATGTCCTGGGGATATACATGGTGAAAAAGTCTCACTGTATCATATGGAGATGAATTTAGACATTCTGTTGTGAGTAAGGGTACATTGATGAAGAATGTTTCGAAAGCTCGAACTACCTCACCGTTGGTTTTAACAACATCATCACCTATCTTTAGGCAGAAATCATAGGCCCTTGGTTTATTATTTGCTAAACTGTTTTCTTTCTGTTACTTGAATTTTGTATTTTTCTATTAATGTGTAGATTTTTTGCAGTTCTAATAAACAACTTGAAAATTTTGGAATTTTTTCTAACAATAACTTAGTTAGAAAAAATAGAATTTTTGTTCATAAAGGTTTTGTTCATACAAAATAACTCTACTTTTACGAATTCCAAAAGTTGTCCAGTCATTAAATTAAGATTTACCGTTGCAGTCACTGACTTTATTTAATTGAAAAACCCTATTAAATTCTGTTTCAATAATGTTGAAGAAGTCTGAATAGATTTTGTTTGGGTTTGTCTATTAAAATCCGTTACTGGCAAATGTATATCTTAGTTTTTCGTATACGTCTCGTCTATGGGATGTAGTAGGCCTATAAAATGATATATCAGTCTTATCCATACTAGTAATTGGGAATGAAACTATTTGACCGCTGTGATCGGAGGGTAAGCAGTTACATTACATTTTTACTTGTGAATGCACAGTCACAAAAAGTTATAGCAAGTTTGGCCGGTGAGTGTAATTCTCGTCGGCTCTAGAAATATGTGACATAGATTAAAGAATTTGAATAAAGTTATTAATCGTTGTTTCATTGTTGCATCTACAAGCAAATTTACATAAAGATCGCAACAAATACTTAACTTTTTCTGTTACGACATGGCTTAGTGAGGGTTTCCTCCATAATTTTCTCAAATATTTCTAAATTTCCTTGGCTTTTTCATTCCTCAGAGGTCTGTAGAGATCTATCTCAACACAGCATACCTCTTTTTGTCGTTCAAGGGTAAGTGCAAGAATATCTGTCCGTTGTTTCACATTAATATATTTTTTTACTTAGATTAAAGAACCACTTCTAACAGCAGTCAATAATGTAATGTAATGTTATAATCATAGACATCATGTAGACATCATATTTTCCTTTAACCAGTGTTCTGTAATACAAATAACATCGGTGTCAGAACTTTTCAGAAATAATTCTATTACAAGTTCTTTGCCAGGTAGCCCCTGCATGATTTGATGGGTAATACTTAAGTGGGGCTTACTCTTTGACATATTTAGTGGCTCTTGTATGCTATAGATTACCTCTGTTGTCTTATGAACTAATTTAAAATACTTGGAACAGATTCCAATGTTGCATGCAAAGTATTATTGACCGGTGAATTCCCAATAGGGGTGCATGCCATCTTATCCTTAACATAAGTTTCTGATTAGTCGATTCAATAGAAACAGCTGATGCCAAATTTAACTTGGTTAAACTAGCTATAGTTGCGTCACATAAATTATATGCAAACAATGTAGCTGCTATTTTTCTATATTTATTAGACAGGTACAACGTAGCCTGAGTCAGAGTAAAGTCATGAATAAAATTATTTATGACGAAATATGAAATATCGTCGTCGCAAGTATAAAATAACATATTGATCAAAGTAAAAACCTATCCAAGTAAATCGCTTCAGGTAAATATCGCACGATTATAAACTTTGCTTAGTAGATACGGGATTCTGTATCTTATTTCCGTATTAGGTCCAGGCTGGCTTAGGTGATTACCGGAAATGGGGTTGTTGGACATCCAGGGGTGATTAAAAATGACTCTTAGACGATTAATCACCCCTGGATCTCTGCTCACCCCAATTTAGCAGCAACCTGGGCCAAAGAGAAGGTTCCGGACAGTTGATTTAAAATAAAAAACTGTCAAATAGCTCGCGGACGGGAGAGTATCTCAGGTTCACCCCTGCGGCTGCGGTCTGAAATTATGAAAATGTTTTAGCGCGATCTTGCCTCGACACAATTCAGACCACAGTAAGAATATGAAATGTCACACACATCACACATCGATATTAATTAATGTTACTATGTATGGTAGAATCCTTAATTCTACAACCCCATCTGCAGTGATAATTGATCTGCCAGAAAACCCCTATTTGCGTTTTCTGTAGGTATTTCGGAACGTGTCACCATATAGTTTAGTTTCGTAAGATATTTACCGTCCATACCCGGTTATGTATCGAATCGAAAGGGATTTATTTGATCGAGGTACACACGTAATAATACATGTGTGTAAACGTGGGGCTGCCATAATTTGAATAGGCTTGCCTAGCGAAGTAGTTTACCTTTCCAAACCCAATGGGTCACCTTGGTGACTGCAGACATCAGATACGGGTAACTACGTTCATAAATGTGACTTTTTTCGTGACTGTGGGATTATTATTTATTTCTACGGCTCCGACTTCTATCTATATCAACATTGAGGTTCTTAGATCCCTGAACGTCTCCTCCTCCTCTGCCAGCTGGTTCGACTCTTATTTGAGGGATCGGCAACAGCGTATCAGGTCGGAGGAGACAATCACTGAATGGTGTGACCTCTTTACAGGCGTCCCTCAAGGCGGTATACTTTCTCCACTCCTCTTCTCGATTTCCATTAACTCCATCTCGGATGTCCTGTCTTGCTCATATCATCTTTATGCTGATCTCCAGATTTATCGCCACTTTTCTCCTAATGATGTAAACTCTGCTGTGGAGGCACTAAACGCAGATCTTGAGGGTGTAAAAAGCTGGGCTTCATCCTTCGGACTCCTGGTTAACCCGAGTAAGTCCCAGGCTATGATTATAGGTACAAGATATTCTCTTAAACTGTTACTACAGCAACAGCCTTTTCCAGTTGTCACTTTCAATGGTACCACCATCTTATATAGCGATAAAGCTAAAAACCTGGGTCTCATCTTCGACAACTAGCTGTCCCGGTCATTTCATGTCAACGAGGTAAGTCGACGTGTATTTGCTACTGTTCACTCTCTCAGCAGACTTCAATACTCTTTGCCTCGACAGATCAAAATCACTCTCACTCAGTCTCTTCTTCTAACCCTCATCGATTATGCTGATGTCTGCTGGGTCAGTGCTAACGAAGAATTACTGAACAAACTCGAACGATTTCAAAATCTCGGGATTCGGTTTCAAATACGACCCTGTATCACAGCATCGCAAAAAGTTAAAGTGGCTTCCGATCCGTCTTCGTCGGGATTATCACATCCTCAACCTCCTCTACAACATTTTGCGGATTCCACGCTATCCAAACTTCCTACGAGACCGTTTTCAATTTGTTTCTTCCAGCAGGCCTCGGAGGACCCACACAGTTTCTATACTCACGACCCCACAACATAACACCGCAACTTACGAGCACGGGTTTAGACTCCGGGCCATTCGGTTGTGGAATTCACTCCCCTGCACCATCAGGGATAGTCCTACTCTCAATATCTTTAAAAGTCGCGTGAAGAAGCACTTCCTATCTCTTTAGAAATATAGGTAGTATTTATGTATTTATATATATATTTATTATTTATTTATATTTAGAATGTATATTTTATGTATGTAGTATATTGATTTGTAATCTAAGGTATGTTATACAGATAGGTCTACCCGTGCTCTGTGATTAACCTATCTCATCCTGACATGGTTTGCTGGAAGAGATATCTTGTTAGAAATAAGCTGGCTTTTGTACACTATTTTAATGTATATTTTGTCAATATAATTATTTGAGTACACTAAAGAAATTATGAATTATGAATCTATTGGACATATTTTATCTCATATATAGTGCAGAGGCACAGTTTGGCATAATAGTGACTCCTTAACCCATGACGACATTAACGACGCAACCCACTAAACATGTCAGCAGCAGAGTACCGGGCCACTTCCACTTGACGAGGGAAAAGAGCGAAGTGCAGTGCTGGAGTTGTAGAGTCTGAAATCAGAATCTGTGATGCCGAATGAGTCAGGCCTGTGATATTGTTTATGTAAAGTTTATGAAGCTCATTAATTTATCCCCCGAGGGGCACAGGCCTTTTGCGAGTTCGAGTAGATAATATTGCTATACTCCATCAAGGCTCTATGAGGGTTCATGGTAGGGTGTCGGGCTAGTGACCAACCCGACTGTCAGAAGGGCCAGAACACAGGTTTACGACGACTACTACCAGGAGATGGTACAGGAGACATTGATTAGTTTCATACATGTGTTTTAGTAATAAAGAGGGCGCTGAATTCGAACTGACATCCATTTTGAAATCCAACATGGCAGCATTAATTTTGGGTTAATTTGGCAATCTTTGGATTGACAAGTTGATTCGATATCATTGCTAAAGGGGTTCTCCTTATTTTGGTTCCATCTCGTATCGGAGGTTGGCGACCATTAAGTCAATTTGCACACGGGACACTGCGGCCTGGAACATGGACGTTGTGGTCATCCCGAACCATTATCGAAGAGTTTTGAAGCCAGCAGCGTAACCACGAGACTACAGAATTTATGGGTTATTAAGTTAGCAGTTCTTTTATGGACACTGTATACGCTCCTACAATATTCCGCAAGAAATATAAAACTTGACTGAAGCTCGATTCAAAAAATGTATAAAGCACACTTTGTGCACTAAGGCCTTTGTGCCCAAGACACCGACATCTGGCATTAAACCAGTTCATTGCACCCTATGTTCTACATAATAATTAGGCACCTACTAAATGTTATATTATGCTTTCTTGATTACCTATGTTATGAAGTTCATTAAGCCTCAATTTTTCTGCTATTATGAATAAAAATCGTTGAACTTGAACTTGAACTATTGGAAAATCCGTGTGTTTCAACGGTGATGGAAAACATCATGAGGAAACCTTTATATCTGTATAGCTGCGGTGATGGACTTGCCCCTTTTACGCAAAATGGAGCCTTGAATAACTGGCTAAAAGTGGCCGCAACTGTGTCTCTGTCACCATATATGGGAAAAGGCGAGACGCATGCGTTTTCCTTCAACAGTCGTTTTTCTCGTCGGCCGTACAAGTAGCTCAAGACAACCGCAATGTAAAGTAGAACCCATTAATCTTAGGACATGGACCCATATGCAATTGCTTTTGCCTTTGATGTGCATTTGTTACGAGTAAAGTGAACTTACTTGGTGGAACAAGTGGCTATGTGACGGCACGCCTTACATGTTTGATGTTGTAGATCTCGGTGGGGGATAGACGAAATAGCCTCCTGTACCCACAGCAGAACATGAAAGCCTAGTCCTTTAATCAAACAATTTTACACACTTTTGCGCTCCATTCACTGTTGCCATTCCGATAACTGAGAGCTTATGAGATAACTCGATAATTATAAGATTGAAATCTACCTCCACGGACTATAACAGGTTAGTCAGAATAGGTCCTTTTTAAGATGTGTCAAAACGCTCATTTTGTCCGACAGTTTTATGAAAATATACAAAATTGACGTAATATTTTTTTGCGCTCAAATGTCGTACTTATTTACACAAAATTATGTTTATTATTTCTTTAAATGTTAAAGCTCTTTTTTACACGTTTGCCAAACTCCTGCAAGCAAAAACTTTTGAATTAATGATTGCAGGGGATTTGGCTTGCGGGAGCTTGGCAATGTATGTAAAAGAAGCATCACCCTCTCAGATATTATCACTTCATATGTCTCTCATATGTCTACTACTCATTCATTCAGATTTCATTTCAACGAGTCGGCCACCCTACTTACTTGGGTACAGTAATACCAGGTTAATAAGTTACATGGATGTATCGATTGAAGGGAAAATGAGCATCGGAAGAAGAATGACACCGTGGCTCGCTATTATTTGGAAATGGGCCAGTATAGAGGGTCATTTATGGAACCTTAGCTAATTTTTTTACGTCATAGCATTCCAGGTATTATCAGTGTATTTGTTTTCATTTTTTCGCTAACTTGTCTAAATTCCAAATTCGAATTCCAAATTCCAAATGTCTTTATTACTGTAGATATTAACATATACTTAGCAATCGTCATTTTTTCTCTACATTGGACCACTGTGGGAGAAGTTGGGCGTAGAAACTCCCACAGATTGATTTTTAGATCTCTTTTAAAAATTGCTTGTGCTTAACTAATACAAATTTTGTAATATCATAGTCAAGGTCTGTGTTGAGCCAGATTAACCCCATACAGTCCCGTCATTTAAGTAATCTTGAACAAGTAATATCCCTTTTTCGACAAAGTCGCTTTAACATGGTTTTTAAATTGCTCAAATGGCAATTTCAAGATCTCCAGAGGGATCTTGTGTGTATGTCTCAGCACATATTAAAATTATACTCATCTCATCTCACTTATTCGTTTGTTTGACGCGTGCTCCGCCCATCATCATTATTCTCGGTCGCTTACGGCTCGCGGCGCGTTGACAGTACGAGTGACAGATCGCGCCTAGAAGGATTTACGAAGTGGTGTAAAAAGCGGATTTAAAAAAGGAACAGTTATTATTTTTTTGCAAATTTTATTTATTTCTTACCATATTAGTAGTTTATGTGACTGCTACATAGTGGAGGGCATTAAGGCGAGTTTCATAATAATATCACTCGAGAGTTTTAATGCCTAATTATGTACAGTTACATACACTAGTTTATCTACACACATATCATAAGCTCTCTTTGATGTGTTCAGGAACCGCATGTTCGACCGGCATTGTGGCATTGATCATTGCTCTGCAGTTGTTTAGCTTGTTCAATAGTACCAACTTCACAGGCAAACTAGGAGCGGCAGGCAGGCGGGCGTCGGCGTTTTAAATTTGAATGTCATAATTTGACAAATTTCGGTATACTATGGTCATAATGATCAATATTCAGATAAGAAATGAGTCTTTACCAAGAAGTTTATCATTATGCTGGTCGTAACGTGTGGTTTTTGGACGCACTAAAGAGGGTTTATGATACGTGTGTAGATTAATCATATTAGTTTAGTTTAGTTTTGGCTAGGGGCCCAAAAAACCCTATATGGTCGGCGGCAAACACCGCCAGGCGAAAGACCGAGGATCTTCGGAGCTGACTACCAACCTCCAGTACATGGTGGGGAGGCACTGAAGGAAGAATGTATCAAAAGTCATTAGCGGGCAATCAAAATGGTCTTATGTTTCGAAATTAATCTTAGCACGAGTACTGCTTTGTCTAAATAAACGTCACGCTTATTTCCACAAGGCCTTTTTATCACCGGGTCGGTATGATCTCGGTTCGGTACCGATTATGTACAGAATCTGATCATATTTTCTGCTGAGAGACAATTTCTCACTGCCTAGGTATTTTTTCGGTATGGCATCATTCATTGGATATTGTGAGGGTGAGTGAGTGAGTGAGAATTGATATTGAAGCGCGCGGTGGAACTGGGGTGGAGGGAGACGGGACGGGGGAGAGACCGGCCACTCTGTACAGATGCTGATCAGACAAAGGGGAAGCCCCGCTTAAATATTACCCATCAAAACATGCAGGGGCTACCTGGCAAGGATTTGTATTATATTTATTTCTTAATAATTCTGACACCGATATTATTTTTATTACAGTTCAATGGTTAAAGGAAAATATCATGTCTTTAACATATAATTACAAATGAATATTGTAATATTTGTATTAGTTAAACGCAACCAATTTTAAAAGAGATATGAAAATCAGTCTGTGTGAGTTTCTTCGCCCTCCCACAGAGGTCCAAAGTAGAGAACAGGAAAAAAATACGTTTACCAAGTATATGTAAATATCTACAGTTATAAAGTCATTTTTACTTTGACTTTGACTAAATACTGTTTACACATTCTGTACCGCACCGAAAACAAAACGACGAAGTGAGGAAGTGGCTTACGGGGTAGCAGAAGCCTAGTTGTACCCAACTTTTTATTAATTACTCCATTTTGCGTGACATTTCAATCGGGAGCTAGCCGATCGCCGCAGCTGTGAAGACATGATTGTCTGTAGTACAATCTAAAACAAACTACAGACGGAATACATTTTTCATTAGAGCTCCTTCTGAATTCAACAAGCTTGTCCCAATATCCTAGTTCGGATTTATTTAATTCGAATATTAATACTTTTATCTACACACGTATCATAAACCCTCTTTACTGCGTTCAAAAACCGCACGTTACGATCAGCATTATGTTAAACTACTTGGTAAAAACTCGTTTCGTATCTGGAAAACTACACATGTCTGTGAAGTTGGTACTGACATTCAAATTTCGAACGCCGATGCCCGTCTGCGTGAAGTTGGTACTAAAGAACAAGCTAAACAACTGCAGAGCCACAATGCCGGTCAAACATGCGGTTCCTGAACACATCAAAGAGAGCTTATGATATGTGTGTAGATAAACTAGTGTATGTAAATGTACATAATTAGGCATTAAAACTCTCGAGTGATATTATTATGAAACTCGCCTTCGGCTCGTTTCATAAACCCACTCTCGAGTTTTAATGCCCTCCATTATGTAGCAGTCACATAAACTACTATTAGACGACTTTTATCCAAATCCTGGTTTGATCTTTGGTTCTTTAAAGATCAGTTTCCATCTTTTTCTCAGATTTTAATTTGTAAATTTCTCTCTTTTATTTATGATTTTGTTTCTAAGGTTAAGCAAGTTTAGCCTTTATATGCGGAATCATCTGAGTGATTTATATGTTACTTTATTTAGGTTTTGCCAGTAATATTGTGAACCGTTTGTTTCCCGAATAAACTAAAATAAAAAAAAATAAAAATAAAATGAATTAGCTTAAAAATGTGTCAAAGCTGATCGATTTACTTTTATTTACACTGTAGCCCGCATTCTGCAGACGATGTAACGCGTGAGCGTCGTTCTAAAGGTGTAAAACAATTTACCATGTTGGATAGCTTATAAAGCAAGGAAGTTATATGATAACATTGAGCCGGGAAATCTACCTTTCCCGGCTCAACGTTAACATGACCAGCAAGGGCATTGAGCGTCACATTGTGGAAAGGTCGATTAGTACCAACGTTCCGCCGAGCATGAACACGACAACATTCATAAACACGAAAGTACAGATAATAGATATTATTCACCTACTTGTTGCGTTGTAGTTTGTAAGATCGTATAAGTATCTAAAACTGTAACAATCTTAATTAATCCATAACTATTTTTCATTTCTCACTACCTGTTCTAGATAATATTGTGTATTTGGCGTCAACAAAGTGTTGCGTGAGAAACTGTTAAGCTGCCATACTAAATAGTAATACGTGGTTATCGGTGCTGGTTGCACAATTATCAATATGTATCTTACCCACTATAGGTATAAGTAATACCTTATTGTACAACTGTTTGATGGCCCAAATAAACAGAAAAAAAAGTCCTTTGGTGTCAGATTGGCTCGAGAACTTCCTGTCACTCAAACTTGGGATCTGGTTTAACTCAAGAAGAAGCTCCTGGCTAAGAACTAAAGGCAGGAAGGCATCGTGTACCGACACTACAGGAAGACCGAAGAATTTAAATCTTAAAACAAGCTAGATAATATTTTGTTTTGTAATAAATTATTATGTAGCTTGTTTAAAGGTAAATACTTTAGATAAATATGGATGGGTTTTATTACCTGAAATAAAGATATATTATTATTGTAATAAATTTGTACCCTCTCAGTACTATAAATTTTTTGGTCATTATCACTGTTACAAATTTTGAAAATTAATTTCATCATAATTAAGAGTGCTTTTTTATCTTTAAGCTTTCCACAGAATCGTTGATGTATTATATTAGCCCACAAACGTCAGTCAAAAAGATTTTCGTCATTATACATATGATGAAAAAGTGAGCTAAAAATATAAAAGTTAAAAACCTTTATTACTCCAAACCTTTTCATTTTCCGATATGGGGTAAAATAGTTAAATTTGCCGGCTTTAACCCCATATAACGTACAAAACTTTGTACTTTCATACTTTCCATGAACGGTGGCACCGTAATAGCTAGTTGGGTATTTCGGAACGGGTCTGATAACGACGTGTTCCTTTTCACGCAGTGCAAACAATTTTGTAACAAGAATTTTGCTGGCCTAGCTCAGAGATAGCTCGTGGGAAATACTTGGTTTGGCAGTGTGACGAAATCAGCTTGTTAGAATGAGCGCCAGTATTCCTATTTATAAGAGAAGGAATACAATATTTATGAATGGACCTTAATTTACAGTCCGATGTAGACTGATTCTGGACATTAAAAAGATGGTCTTGGTGCAAGTAAATTTAATGTATTCCACTACTAAATGCAAGGCACATACATAAGGCAAAAGCAGTTAAAATAGTTACAGTGAACCACACTGGGTATGTGTATGCACTAATAATATAAGCTGGCATCTTCCCCAATTAATACTGAATGGCTTCTTAAGTAGGTACTGTATAAAAAAAGGATTATACAAAAGTTGAGTCAACCCGGAGAGATATAAAAATGCGAGAGTTACCGTCAATCTTATAGTATGGAGTGAGGTGTGACAGATTATTCAATCATAGACAATTGCAATAATATTGATTGACAGTGACAATTGCAATAATATTGATTGAACACATGAAGTACGTAAAAATAATATTAGTTGTAAGTATCACTAACAATCACTTTTTACATGTTAGACATAAAATCACTTCTAAGGCTGGACTCACTAGGTGTTTTATTACGATTTTCGAAAACAGCTTGAATTCAAATTCTGAAACTTCGTATTCTGGGAGTTAATGTGAGCTCGCAATGCCCTGAATTTGAGCCCCATTTTCTATGACATTCAAGGTATCAATATTAAAAAATACAGGTTCACGGATACCTTCAAATACCCTCTAGTTGAAAATGTCGCGAGTTGACAGAGCAGAGAGTTGAAATTTGCACGATATATAGAAAAGGCTTCCAGAATACGAAATTTCAGATTTCTAGCTTTAGTGGGTTAGATAAAAAATGTAAAAACAAATCAATTTCATCTATCTAGATGATATTGTTGCGTAAATGGTTTTTATTTTTTCTCTCGCAAACTACGTAAGTTGCGTAAATGGTTTTTATTTTTTCTCTCGCAAACTACGTAAGTTAGAGAAGTTGATTGCATATTCTGGGAGCTCAAAATCATGTCCAAATACGCTGCGAGTTTCACTTATCTACTTGGACTTTACACTGCTGGTGTTTTATTGCGTTTTTTTCGAAAACCGCTCGAGCTCAAATTCTGAAACTTCGTATTCTGGGAGCTCAAAATAAGATCAAATTCCCCTGAATTCGAGCCCCGTTTTCTATGACTTTGTACTGCTAACTTTAAAGAGCTACTCCCTTGCACTCTATGAGTCTGTCCCACTCGTTGCTTTTTCAAGAAACGTATCAAAGAGCACTACATTCTCTTTCTTAATAGTAGTTTATGTGACTGCTACATAATTGAGGGCATTAATACCCGAGAGTCGGTTTATGAAACGAGCTGAAGGCGAGTTTCATAATAATATCACTCGAGAGTTTTAATGCCTAATTATGTACAGTTACATACACTAGTTTATCTACACACATATCATAAGCTCTCTTTAATGTGTTCAGGAACCGCATGTTTGACCGACATTGTGGCATTGATCATTGCGCTGCAGTTGTTTAACTTATTCAGTAGCACAAACTTCACAGACAAACTACGGGCGGCCCGCAGGCGGCCGTCGGCGTTCGAAATTTGAATGTCATAATTTGACAAATTTTGGTACATTATGGTCATAATGACCAATATTCAGATTAGAAATGAGTTTTTATCAAGAAGTTTATCATTATGCTGGTCGTAACGTGCGGTTTTTGGACGCAGTAAAGAGGGTTTATTAAAAAGAATTAATAAATAATGAATGTATCGAATAACCAATTACCCTGTGTGATCGCTGTTCATCATCATCATCACGGTCTGTCACACCTCAGCAGGGGGGTATAGGCCTCTCTGAACAGATTTCTATTTATTCCTATATAGGGCGATCAGCTAGCTCCTTCCAATCCGAGCACACAATGGCGGTATCTTTCTGCGTAAGCTCGCTTCGCCGGTACGCTACGAGTATGGCCTTCTGGGATATTACTTTCCGTGCAGTAGCCTCACAAAAGGTTCCACCCTTTTGACGAGCTGACGTGGAAGAAACACGCAATATAAGCTCTTAACAAAACGAGAAAAAAATCTGTGAAAATATACATATTTTATGAAAATCTGCAAACAGCAGACTGAGGCCGCCTAAGATATACAGTGGGTAACAGATATGTGTGAAATAAATTAAAATTTAATATACCTACCCAATTCTGTTACATTCTGTAGGTGTAGAACAAGGGCATACATAAATTCTTTATAGCACACCAGAGAATAACATGAAAAGTAATATCATAAAATAGTGCACGAAGGCGAGCTTGTCTCTCACAAAATATCTATGCCAGAAAACCAAGAAGGGATGAGATAAGTTGATTTATGAGCAAGTTTGACCTGTGTGTAACATAAAATATAATTCACCTAACACGTATATCCCACTAATATTTTAAATGTGAAAGTAGCGATGTTTGAATGATTGTGTTTGTTTTGTGTCTGTACCTCAATCACGCAAAAACGACCAAACGGATTTGGATGAAATTTTGCAAAGAGATAGTTTGTGAGCTAGAATAACATATAGGATATTTTTTATACGACTGCACCAGAAGGAGGGTAATGTTATCTCAGTAAATGTTTAATCCTAGGAACACACAGATAAAGTTGCGGCCATTATCTAGTATATATATGTATTCTATAACCTAAATACAAGCTTACTTACAACGCCAGAAAGTAAACTTGGCAACCGCAAAGGAATGCGATTTTCCCTCGATGCGTCAGTAGGACAGTGACGGACGATATGACGTATTCAGAGCGAGGTGCCTACTTAACCTTGGCGTGTATTACTGACAAACAATTTTGACTTTTCTCACACTGAATGTCAGAAATAGAAATCTTTCTCTTTCACGCATGTATATGACACTGTAAGATTGTCAAAACCGTTGGTTTATAATCCAACGTTTTTTTTCCTCGTTAGTTTGCAAAATATCGATAAATTGTAAACTGTTCCGTACTGCTTACAATTTGACGCGTTAGTTTATAATAAAACCGTTAACTTGTGAATTGGTTTAAACTTGAATTGCAAAGGAAATACCAGAGCAAACACTGCGGTAGCTTAGGTGAAGACTAGAAGGGGCAAGCGCAGCGAAGCCCCCGAATAGTCTTCGTGTTAGGTTGTCATGTAATAACAAAAGAAACGTAAATTCTTAACCCTGTCGGTCTGATTAACAATTTGTCGATAGTTTACAAACTAACGCGTTAGTTTATAAACTGACGGTTTTGACAATATTATGGTGACAAATATATGAATAAATGAGAGCGAAAAGTATCTCATCACGGACCTGTCAGAACCAACGAGGGACCCGAGCAACAAATAAATATCCACTTAACCAATACAAAAGTAGTTTTATCCCAAATAGTCCCCCAGGAGTGGTGGGACTAATATAACATTGGTCCGGGGTCGGCGTGTGTTTACCCAATTTCCTGGAAATTTCAGGGATACGGTGCCCAGACGGATTAATACATTATATATATTTCTCGGACATAAACATACCTAGCACTATGTATGTACACAAAGGCTGATCAATATCATAATCTAATATTTTCAGCTGCTATATTTTAAAGGCTATAATCGCAAATCAAAAATACTGATTTGCACAGCAGAAAATATCAGCAAAAACACTTTTGTTTTAAATATTTTATGTGTATTAAAGTTTATGTTTTCAGTATTTTTTGTTATTCTTGCATGTTCAACCTAACACGAACCTAAGCTACCGCAGCACTTTGCCTTGACATTTGCTGTTCAAATCAGTATTTTTGATGTGCAGTTTAATATTTCCCTATTTTAAAATCATTATCCTTGTTACCACAAAAACTATTAAACAGCGTTTAACCTCAAAACAAACGTCATTTTTTTTCTGTCTTGCGTAAAAAAGACAACATTTGACGATGACGTCACCTGGTATTATTTTCTCTCAAAATTATGTTTTCAACAGTTCGTTCCTTCTTTGACTACAGGTCAATACTGGATTCCAACGGTTATATAAACATAACTTTACGAAAAATCACTAACATTTCACATCAAAACATTTTTACGGTACAGACAACTATTTACTCACAAATCACGAACTAAATAAGCGTCTTTACAGTGAATAAGATGTATAAAATCTACATACACCTTCTGTTCAGGCTTCTCGGCACCTAATGACCTCGTAGGGGCCCATCAGCTACGAGGTAGCGTAGCGATCAGTTGCCAAGAAGTGTGAACGGCGATTCACCGAGCTAAAATGATTGGGTTCGATCTAACCTGGTCTGTGCTTCGGTCCCGTCAACCTCCTGTCTCTCTGCAAGGCCCGGGTGCACCCTAGGCTCTTCTTGGTAGACAGGTTCTTCAGCCAACCTCCTGTGTGACTGGCGGGCCAGCCTCGATCAGCACAGTGTTCCAACACAGGTTATGTTACGTGGTAAAAAACCAATCGGCCACGTAAATGCGAACTTTATCTGGTTCGGGGAACCACAACACACTCAGCTATATAGACAATCCTGAGGGAACCTCGAATACATTCCAGATGGACTGCGATTTAATTTCAATACCCTATCCAAAACGCGTTTACATTGCGAGGGCTTTCGTCTGTCAGTTGTCAAAAACTGTAAGGTTGGCAGCAACGTCAAATTCAAAATGGCCGTTCCGAAACCATCGATCGAATATCGATTTGGAATCGAACAATCACCCGCCCGGACAGGCACCCACCTGTCCCCTAATCTACGGGCAGCCGAGACAACGTTGCTACCGCTCGTTTTAGAACCGAGCCTCCTACTAGAACCTCCGCAGACCGGGGGGTCCCGTCCTTGCCAGGGAACAAGTTAACAATGCGCCCCCTGCGCCAACGTAGTGGCGGTAGGTTAGCATCCTTAACCAGAACGAGGTCACCAACACTAGGGGGGCTGGTTTTGTCAGTCCACTTAAGGCGCTGTTGTAAGATATGCAGATACTCGAGCGACCAACGCTTCCAGAAATTCTGAGTAAACTGCTGCAACATCTGATACCTTGACAACCGATACAATTTCACTCCCTCGAAGGGGTGCTCGGGCAACGCGTTAAGTGGCTGTCCTATCAAGAAATGGCCTGGGGTCAGAGCCTCCAGGTCATTTGGATCCGAGCTGAGCGGACACAACGGTCGCGAATTGAGAACGGCCTCGATCTTACAAAACAATGTCGCGAGCTCCTCAAAAGTCAGCGCGGTCTGACCTACTATATGCCCCAAGTGCGTCTTAGCTGACTTGTCTACGGCCTCAAAAATCCCACCCCAGTGGGGGCAACTCGGTGGGCTGAAGGTCCACTGTATACCCCGACGGGAGAGGGCCGTTCCAATATCCACTTTATTTACATTCAAAAAGTTGACTATCTCTTGTAAGTATCGTTCCGCACCGACGTAGTTAGTGCCGTTATCAGAGCGGATCAAAGTTGGAAGTCCCCTTCGAGAAACAAACCTATCCAAACAAGCAATGAAAGCCTCTGTCGAGAGATCAGCAACGAGCTCGAGATGTACCGCCTTGGTGGATAAACAAACAAACACACATAGGTACGCCTTGTATTGCTTAGCGGTACGCAATCGTGAACTCTTCACCATAAACGGTCCGGCAAAATCCGTACCAACACCTGAAAACGGTCTGACCTCATTCACACGATCAGGGGGCAAGTCCCCCATGAGAGGTTGCATCGTGGCAGCCTTAAGTCGATAACAAGGCATGCACCGAAACACGATGTTCCGTATGACACGGCGGGCAGATAAGATCCAAAACTCCCGCTGGAGCGTGGCCAACAACGCGTTACAGCCGGCATGCGCGTTTTTAATATGACGATCAGTCACCAGCAATTCAACTAACTGTCCCCCCTTGGGGAGCAGAAGTGGGTGACGAGCCGAATACGACAGATTCGCATTGCGCAATCTTCCTCCTACCCGAAGTAACCCGGTCGAATCAACAAAGGGGTTGAGACGCGCGACGGCTCCCTTCAATTTCGAACGTCCACTTCGTATAATCTCCAATTCTGCCCCAAACTTCGAGGACTGTACCAACCGGACCAAATTCAGTAGCGACTCGTTTCGCTCTGCCGGAGTCAGAATAGGGTTCAACGTTCGCTGATCGCGAGGAGTACGACAATTTCGAGCGAATCTCCTAATCCAAGTGGACACGTTTATCAACTTGTCAAGTGAGCTATACCGGTCCAGCAGAAACCCGGCGTCAGGGTCCTCAGCCTTCTGGGTAACATGCACGGCCGCTCTGGGGCCATGATCCGAAGATACTACTACATGGCTGTGGGGCCAGTTCGATTCTCTCCTGGCAAGCCAGGGTGGTCCCCACCACAAATGGTGTCTAACGAGTTCAGGAGCCCGACATCCCCTGGATGCACAATCAGACGGGTTCAATTCTCCTGGTACATGTCTCCAGGTCAGTGGGACCTCAGACGACACAATCTGGGAGACACGGTTCGCAACAAAAACCTCTAAGTTATGGACCGAAGCCTTCAGCCAGCACAAAACAATCTGGCTGTCCGTCCACGCGTACACCGTATCCTCCAAAACCACTGACCCACGCAACACTGTTAGAGTGTGATTCAAAAGTTTGGTCAAAAGAGCAGCCCCGGACAGTTCCAGTTTTGGAATCGTCATCCTTATCCGAATAGGCGCTACCTTGCTTTTTGCCAAAACCAAACGCACGTCGACCTCCCCGGTGGAGGTGACGGTTCGCAAATAAACCGCTGCCGCAAACCCTCGTTCAGAGGCATCACAAAACCCGTGAAGGGTTGCCCTGTAATCCCCAGCAGGGACCAATTTCCTCGGCAGCGATACATTATTTATGTCCGATAGCGAGGTGAACATTCGCGTCCAATCAGTCAACAAATCACCTGAGAGGTGGGTGTCCCAGGTCAACTGAGCCGCCCATAGCCTTTGCATAAAACATTTGAGAGCAAAGGTGACTGGAGAAATCCATCCATTCGGGTCGAACGTTCTCGCAATCGTTGACAGTACTGACCGCTTCGTCCAGGCCTTCGGTGTTTCTAAAACCACCCGATAGGTAAACTCATCATGGACGGGCCGGTACTGAATTCCAAGCACTGACAACATGTTAGGGTTGTCAGGATTCTCAAAAACGTGCGGGTCTTGTTGAAACTCATCTGGGAGACCAGCCATCAACTCAGGGGAGTTGGACATCCACTTGCGTAGTTCATAGCCGCCTCGTTCCAGCAATTGAATGAGCTCGTCACGTCGGTCCAGAGCTTCCTCTACACTGGCTGCCCCTGTGCAGACGTCATCGACGTACAAATCTTGCTCCAGGATAGCGGCGGCTCTAGGATAGCTCACACGGTCACGCGACGCCAACTCCCGCAGGGTACGCATCGCCAAATACGGGCTAGACCGTAACCCATACGTGTTCGTGTTCAACTCATAGACCTTGACTGGCTCGGCCGTGGACTCACGCCAAAGTATCAACTGATACCTTCTGTCAGCCGGATGAATTACCGTTTGCCTAAACATCATCCGAATGTCTGCGACAAATACAATCTGGTGCCTCCGAAAGCTCGTGAGAATATCCGAAATATCACGGCTCAACTTGGGTCCCGAATGTAGACACTGATTCAGGGACATCCCGTTCGAGGTAGGTGCTGACCCATCAAAAACAACTCGAATCTTGCCGGTAGGGGTTCGTAGGACGGCATGGTGTGGAAGGAAACAATGATCCTCAGATCTCCAGTCCACACCCGATACCGACATGTGTCCTAACGACTCATACTCCCTCATGAAATCAACATATTTTTGTTTAAATACGGCGTCCCTTGTCATCTTACGCTCCATCGACATCAACCACGCTCTGCTACCAAAATGTTCAGGCTTCTCGGCACCTAATGACCTCGTAGGGGCCCATCAGCTACGAGGTAGCGTAGCGATCAGTTGCCAAGAAGTGTGAACGTCGGCGATTCACCGAGCTAAAATGATTGGGTTCGATCTAACCTGGTCTGTGCTTCGGTCCCGTCAACCTCCTGTCTCTCTGCAAGGCCCGGGTGCACCCTAGGCTCACCCCTCAATGCTGCCACCAGCTGAGCCATCTTGACAGACTTGGTAATGTCCGATCGCATGTGCACCAAACTGTCGAACAGATTGATGAAGCTCATCCATTCACCGGACACTCCGTCAAAAGTAGGCATAGTTATGGCCGGTAACCTGGACCCTGAACCCTGAAGCGGCAGAGGTGCTTCAATGTCACCACCATGGCTGGACTCGCGCTGTCTACGTATGTCCGCAGCCTTCTGCGTGATAGCAGCTGCCATCTCCGCCTGCGCGGACAATTCGAGCACCCTATTGTAACGTTCCTTAACGTCCATAGACCGCTCCAATACCACATCATGCCTATCTAAACGGTCTATCAGACCGTGTGCGGAGGAAAACCATCTGAGTTCCTTAGAAACACCCTTCTGTATTTCAGATAACGACATGATCGGAACGATACTTACTCACAATTTGCAGTAACTCAATTATATTGGACCCTCCAGTCTACAACCCAAACGAGGGAACCCTAAACCACAACTTAAACAATGTTATTTTCCTTAAACAATAGGAACCGAGTTTTATATCTATATAAATTCTGTAAATAACAATTTAGTTTCCCTTTATCACTACAACACACACAGATAGTCAATATTAGTTCAAGTTATAAATTGCTATAACTGAAAACAATGTAATAGCCTGCTATCAATAGATGTAACTACCTATGTTAACCAAAACATTCATTAGCATTACTAGACCACTAATAGATTGACTAACTGGTACAATACTTCAATGCAAATTTCAACTCAATATCTGTCTGTCTACTACCAGCAATAGACCTATAGCTTACAATACTACCAATCTATGTGGATATAGGAACACAACCAAGTTATCTAATAACCGCCTATACCTACAGATTGATAGCCTCAAATCGTGTCTTCCTGGAGCCCTTGACGGCTGCAAATCTCAGGAAACCACGCTCTGCTACCAAAGTGTTCAGGCTTCTCGGCACCTAATGACCTCGTAGGGGCCCATCAGCTACGAGGTAGCGTAGCGATCAGTTGCCAAGAAGTGTGAACGTCGGCGATTCACCGAGCTAAAATGATTGGGTTCGATCTAACCTGGTCTGTGCTTCGGTCCCGTCAACCTCCTGTCTCTCTGCAAGGCCCGGGTGCACCCTAGGCTCTTCTTGGTAGACAGGTTCTTCAGCCAACCTCCTGTGTGACTGGCGGGCCAGCCTCGATCAGCACAGTGTTCCAACACAGGTTATGTTACGTGGTAAAAAACCAATCGGCCACGTAAATGCGAACTTTATCTGGTTCGGGGAACCACAACACACTCAGCTATATAGACAATCCTGAGGGAACCTCGAATACATTCCAGATGGACTGCGATTTAATTTCAATACCCTATCCAAAACGCGTTTACATTGCGAGGGCTTTCGTCTGTCAGTTGTCAAAAACTGTAAGGTTGGCAGCAACGTCAAATTCAAAATGGCCGTTCCGAAACCATCGATCGAATATCGATTTGGAATCGAACACCTTCATTACGCCAAAGCTGAGGCGGTAGGCTAGCCCCCTGTCACGCAAAATCGAGTATCGAAAATCTGGCTGGCAGACAGAGCTGTGCCACTGCCAACCCGAAGGGGAAAAGGCGTGACGTTGTGTTATGTTGAAAAGTATCCTTTTTTTAGTATCCTGTCTTGTCTAATAGCGGATTGTATTGTAGGGCCAAGAAAATAAATGCCGTTTGACATCTGTCAGTCTAAGAGCCGGTTTCACCATACTTTGTCAGTTATTTGCTAAAACAGACATTAGCTAATGGATCGTTAAAATTAACAGACGTACTAACACCCCTGTTATTTTTCTGTGTCCTATGTCGAAAACATAGAGTAATATAGAAAATTTAACAGACCATTAGTAAAACAAACGTTACGTGAATGACTCGTAAATCCTTCACTCACATTCTAAACCAACTAAAATAAAATGTCATTGTTTCGTAATGTCATTTTACCGGACGTGAACACACTTTTCACTAGCCGTATTATATTAGTCTTGTTTAGCTAATTTGTCTGTGGTGTTTGGTAATGCGACTGATTTGAAATATCCTACACTCTGTGGGATTCCATAATTCAACCGGTTACATTTAATTTTCCTGGTTCAACTGTCAAACATTTTAAGGTTATCTTTTGTCTGTGGTGTAGTTGTGTTTGTGACTCGAAAGCTTGTGTTATTTTTGCGGTTTCATAATATTAAAATATGTCGAAGAAAACACGCGGACCGAATTTTTCCTCAAACGAGAAGGAAATCCTTATACATTTAGTCACCAAATATAAGGATTTGGTTGAAAATAAAAAATCGGACGCTGTGACGACGAACAATAACATTCGTTAGAGCATGGTGAGACACTCACTATGGTTAACAGCCCGTTAAGTTATTTAACAGGGATGTTACTCAACTAACAGAGTATGGTGAAACCGGCTCTTAGCTTCGTAGTTAGTAGATCAGCTAATAACATCGAATTAAATTGAATGAATCGATACGGATTTCAAGTATCTGTGAATTGAATGCATGCATGAAATGCGTTTTTTTTTGTAACATGTGTTTAAAGTAATGTGTTCACCCACGTAACCTTTGTAATTAAAATTAGTTTTTGACAGCGAAAATTATTTCTTTTGTTTAGAATAGATTATTGGTGAAAGTAAATCGTAATATGGCCATTTTTTACATTAGTACAAGATATATATAATTTTGACTGAAAAAAGTTAAGTTGCTGTTCTAATTTTGAAATTATGAATAATATTATGTGCTCCCCGTAACAAGGTTACGTTGTTGATTTTTGATGAAGTGTCAAATGTGATCTTTGTGATTTTTTACGACTGTTTTAGCCTAGCGGGTAGTGACCCTGCCTACGAAGCTGACGGTCCTGGGTTCGAATCCCGGTAAGGGCAAATATTTGTGTGATGAACATGAATATTTTTTTCTTAGTCTTGGATGTTTTCTATGTATTTACCTATACATAAGTATTTATCTCTATTAAATATATCGTTGTCTAGTACACAAGCCTTATTGAGATTACTATGGGCCTAGTTACATTTGTGTAAGATTGTCCTCTAATATTTTTTTATATATTTATTTATGCTGGTCCTGGTAAAAGCAATCCAATCATACCTTATACGTTATCCACATACCGGGATTATCCCTCGCGCAAAATATTCACCTACATTACCGAAAAAGACCTTGCGTTGATTATTTTCCTTTTTCAATTCACGGTCTCATTTCTCCCTGTTTTCCTAATTTGAGGACGGGGGAAATGGGCTTATACACAAGGTATACCAGTTTGCCTAACGTATATCCGGTGGAATGATGCTTAGAGGCGGAACTTCAGCGATGAAATAACATCATTGTTCCAATAGTCCACAGTGAGCATCATCATCTATATGATACGTTAAGAAGCACTTTGTATATTAATTTATTCAAGCAAGTCTTTATAATTTCTTACCGTGTCAAAGTCAAAGGCCGCCTCCACACTGAGTTAGCGGTGACTAGACTGTGGCGGGCGCGACTGACTAGGCAGCTTGTAGCCACACTGCGTAGCGAGCGAGTGTGCCGATGTCGCAAACCATAAACATAAACATTTACATACAGGCACATACACTGCTTCTGGAACCAGAAACAGCAACGTCACACACATATAATCTTCCAAGACCTGTTTTTTTACCCCCAGCCGGGGATTGAACTCGGGACCTCTCGCGTGGTAGGCAGAGCCACAACCGCTGCGCCACAGAGGTCGTCGTGGGTGAAGATATGATGTTTTTTTGAAGATGTGCTGTTAGTTGGGCGGTGTTGCAAGAGATGGAGTACACGAAATAAATATAACAGAGAGAGAAATGGTGAATTTTCTAGTTTGTGCGAATAAATGTGCGCTGGCCGTGACAACAGAGTAAAATATCATCTAAAATCAACAAGGGCCACAGTGTGGCCGTAACGAGCGTACAGAAATGTTTGAACATAACGCGTGCTTTGTCGCACTAGATAAGCAGTGTGGATGCACACAAAGACGTTAAGTTCAGTATAAATTAAGAAGTCCTTAAAAACCGAAACGTGACGTACCTGACATGCATTGATAAAAGGCCACGTTTAAACGGCATGTCCTTTTGGGTACCCAATCCTTCAGTTCCCATCAAGTAGAACAAGCCGTGCAAGCATGGCATTAACAACACTCACTCAAAGAATCTATCCTTTGCAACTTAGAAGACTTGACCGCCCGTTGATTTTCCTATAAGTTTATTTAAAAGCACTATTTAATCAAACTTAAATATAACTCAAGCAGCAAAGCCTTTCTTATCTTGAAATCAGCACCATGTAAATCCGACCAACGTCGATAAAACATAAACATTTTATCCCCCACCCACACCAGGGTATCCTCTGTCGAAGGACCCAGAAACAGCGACATCACATACATATAAACGTCCAAGACCTAGTTTATTTTGTCCCCAGCCGGGGATTGAACCGGGATCTCTCGGAAGGTAGGCAAAGCAACAACCGTAGCGCCACAGAGCTCGTCAACGACGAGGGCGATGGAAGGAGGTTCAAAACAAAAGCAGGAAACATAGATCCCCCGGTTTCCGGCTCTGCGTTTCCCCTGATATTATCCGGGGACATTTCCTACGGACCCCTGAGTGAATAATCAAGCGCCGCGGGCGACGACTGCGAGCTACTGTTCTGATAATAAAAGTTAGGGTTCCGCCGGCAAACCGGGAATAAGAAGCCTCTGGGCTGTGTGGTTGAGTGACTGTTGATTTGGTTATATACTGGATCTATTTTGTAGACGCATATAAATACTGAAGAAGTAAATAAGAATAGGCTGTATTTTATGGTCGGACGTCCAGCCAGATGGACGAGGATTTTATTTCAAATAAATCAAAACATATTTTAATTAATTGCAATATAATTATTTTTCGTTGAATTAATTTTTCCTCTGAATAATTAACATGTATATACATGTATATACTGTAAATAATAAGGCATTAAAACTCAGCCGTACTCTCGAGTGTTAATACCCTCCATTATGTAGCAGTCACATAAACTACTATTATTTACAACTTAACATTTTGACATAGACAATCATATTTTTTTAATTAATATGCTTTTTAAAAGTCTCAAAACGATACGTTGATGCCCAAAATGTGACGATTATTTAGCAATTCAACAAATGTTACCCCCATCACAATGTTCCTTATAAAGTCGGGTACCGCACCGTCCTTACCATACTGGGTTTGCTCGAAGAAATATCGTAAGAGACAATCTTGCCCTTGTGAAAATGTCTTTTATTTTTGATTTTATTACTTCACGTGCAAAAAATATAAACGAAATTTACGAACTTATTAACTTTAAAAACATACAAAATAAAATTAAAATAAACGTTAAATTACTCGCTCAACAACTGAGTCCCTGCCACACCGAATTGGCAATACAAATACGCTATATTTGTGTTGTTTTATGTTTGTATAATCCTACGGAACCAGCGGCGACTGAGTAGTTTTTATTACAAAATCCTTTTTGTCCCCTTGGCTATTCCTATCAAGGGTTTCGGCAGCTTTATCTTGAAGGTCAACAATCAACGACTTACCCTTATTACCTTCACCTTGATAAATGCTGACCTTGTTATTATTCCGTACATTTGCTGCTGGTAGAAGTCGTTACACTCAAATAATATTATACCCTTACACTCTACTAGGAAGAGAAGGTAATACGGACCACTTAAGGAAAAATCAATATAACACAAAAAATAATATCTTTATTCTTCTTTCTTTGTTATTATAAGTTTGAGCATTTATTAATCTTACTTGGTATTAAGGAACACCTGAATCAAATCACAGTTAAAGAAGATATTGGATGATTTCCAAAACCTTCGGTTTGGTCCATTCTGCCTACATGTTAAGGTAAAACGGACCAGGCATGAAGGCAAAATGGACCTATGGCAAAATAAGAAAAAAAAAAACTTGTAGTAGTTAACTAGTCAACGGCACACTTTTCGCAAACAAATCTAACATCTTCATCATCATCTTCGACACCGGCACAACTACAGTGTGCCCATAAAGAACATGCGGGGCACTGAACCCAGCCCTCTGTCGATTCAGAAAATAAATGATTGCAATAGAAACATCGTACGACCACGTGGTCCGTTGTGCCCGTTCCGTTTTGCCTTTTGTGTAGATGTAAACAATAAATTATTTTGAGGTTAAGATTGAGGACAACCTTGCATATTTATCGTTAAATCTAAGTAAAATAAACAATATCTTTAACAATAGCAACAAAACCCTGTTATCTTTACCGTATTAAAACTGAAGGCAGATCAAAATTTGCTGTTTTTACATCGAAATAAGCAAAAATTAACTTACCTTGATAAAAACGTGTGCCGCTGCACGGCCGCTCCAAGGACACTGACCGATGCCGAGTGAGAGGTGACTGTCAAGTTGACGCAAGTCGATAATAGATGGCGTTACACGTTTGAAAGTTATTAGTCCGGTCCGTTCTACCTACAGGGTCCGTTATACCTTCCATTCCCCTAATTATATCCTTGACTAAAAGTATTGAGGCCACTTGGAGCTAAATAGGAAAGGAATACATTATTTAATCCCACATCAAAAATACTGATTTGCACAGCAAAAAAGAATCAGCAAAAATATTTTTATGTTTTAAATATTTTATGTGTAGATACTCAAGTTTATGTTTTAAGTATTTTTGTCATGTTACATGTTCAATTAACGGCTAGTATTTAATCGCACATAAAAATACTGATTTGCACAACTAAATAAATCAACAAAAACTTTTTGACGTGATAACGTCTTTAAAATCGTTTTAGTCGGGTGACATGTTCAGAAACTTGTGTCACACCAAAACCTCACGAGCGCGATCGCAGGTATAACGAGAGAGAGACGGACCGATCTCCCGTCTCATCTCGAGCGCTGCCAGTCATTCCGTGAAACTTGTCACGCGGAATCCTCACGAGCGGAGGCTTATCACGTAAACATCTCGATCGTAAACTTACTTTACAAACAACCATATTATGTTTTAAATATTTGATGAGTATTTAATTTTATGTTTTATATATTTTTTGTTGTTCTTACATGTTGATCCTAACACGAAGGATAAAGGGGGCTTTGCTTCGCTCACCCCTTTTATCCTTCATCTAAGCTGCCGCAATATATTGCCCTGATATATGCTGTGTAAATCAGTATTTTTGATGTGCAGTTTAATATTTCCCAATAGGAAAGGTTAGTACTTAATCGCACAGTAAAATACTGATTTTCTCAGAAAAAAAGAATCAGCAAAAATACTTTCTATTTTTAAGTATTTTTGTTCTTCTTACATGTTCACCTACCGCAGTATTTTTCTCTGATATTTGCTAGGAAAATCAGTATATTTTCTGTGCAAATCAGTATTTTTTATGTGCAGTTTAATATTTACCTATAGGAAATACGATATTTTTGTCATTATTTTTCAAAGGCAGTTCTGGGATAATTCCTGAAGTCAGTACAAAAATGTGTTGGTATTTTCTTACCTAAACTTATGTGTGAACCAGAAACAGCGACTTCACACACCAATTAAACATCCAAGGCCTGGGGATTTATCTTTGCTTTATCCCCAGCCGGGGCTCGAACCCGGGACCTCTCGCACGGTAGGCAGAACCTCAACCGCAGCGCCACAGAGGTCGTCAAGATAACTACCCCATGATTATCTGCTCGGTGCTAAAGGACTTGGCTTATTGACTGAGTGAGCGAAGCGAGCGAAGGGCTCCATTCCGACAAGATAAGAGGCAGATTTTGCTTCCGTCTGTATCTATGTGTGTCTGTCAGTCCCGGTCTAGGGGCCACAGTTTTCAAGCGATCCTCACAAAACTTGGCACACGTGTTTCTTGAATTTTGTTTATTTTTTGTAAAGAGCTTTTCTCGGTTATCCCCTTGGAGATATGACGTCATTAATTTTTTGTATGTTTTTTTTTTTATCGTGTGGGGCATCAAATTAAAGGGCTTCATGAGCCGGTTCTAAAAATATACTACACAATTTCCTTTCGGCCGCCTGTTTTCTAAAAATCCAAGAAATATTTTAAAACATACCAAGTTTGGACTCCTCGAAGTAGGAGACGGATTAAGTAAGAGGATCTATACAGACAATGACAGTGAGTGAAATAGACTATGACTATTTTCGTGAAAAGTCAATAGATTGTATTTTAAATCGCAAAATGTAGTTAACAAAGTTATCGGTGCGGCTACTTTACTACTCGATTTGGATTGAATCTAAAATACTTACCTATAAATTGGTTCACAGTCCCCCCTGTTAGCGAGCTCTACTGCCCACAGGGCCACTAGTTTATAGCATATTCAATATAGGTATATAAATTTAGACTCGCGAAGGTTACCAATTCTTTCAAGGGTCATTGCATTCTTTACTACAATAAGATACCTCTGGAGATTTTGAAATTGCCATTTGAGCAATTTCAAAAGCATGTTAAAGCGACTGTGTCGAAAAAGGGCCATTACAATGTTCAAGATTACTTAAATGACGGGACTGTATGGGATTAATCTAGCACAACACAGACTTTGCTGTTAATAATTAAGTAATGATGTATTCCTGCTTGTTAATTATAGCAATTAATATTTTTATATTTGTATTAGTTAAGCATAAGCAATTTTTAAATAAAACTAAAAATCAATCTGTGGGAGTTTCTACGCCCTTTTTCTCCCACAGTGGTCCAATGTAGAGAAGAGGCAAAAAATTACGTTTGCTAAGTATATGTTAATATCTACAGTAATAAAGTACTTTGACTTTGAATATAGCATACTCAAAGTTACGATAAAGTGCTAAGTTTTCCCAGAGGTAAAGTGAAAAATTATGTTTTATTTTGGTCACGTAAAACGGTCTAGAAGTAAAAAGTATATCTAAATGAAAATAACTCTCAGTCATGAAAAAGTGCTTTTATACTTAACATCGACTAATTTGGGTGTAACTGTAAGGGTGTCCCGATAAGAGTGCACTTTTTAATTTAAGGGATTAAATATAGCCAGAAATGCATCTTTAACTTCAATTCTAGGCTAAACTAAACAAAATAAAAATGTAGGAAAAATATATGTTATAAAAGGTCTATTAGAGATAAGAATGGATTTTTTAAATTACCGGATATCTTTTGTATTTAATACTTAAAAATATTTTTCGCAATGCATTTTTATTCAACTAAATGAACAAGCGAGAGATACGAAATCCGTTTCTTATATGAAACTTACACGCAAAAAAAGGTAAAAAAAGGGAAATTTTTTGGTTGTTTTATTTTATTTTTAATGTTATTATTACAGGAGTTGAGTAATATTTTCTATAATTTTCTCGGTCTCGGAGCTCGGGCTGCCCCGCGGGGCTCTGCGCGGGAGCATGCGTCAGTCTGCTTCGACGCGATGCGACGGGTATTTGTTTTCTTTGTCTAATTCTCAATGCCATTGGCCTATGTTCAGCCCTTAATCAGAAAAATACTTTTTTCAACCGAGTTGTAATATTAATTGTAGTGTATAGAGTACCTATAGACATATTCCGATTAAATATCGAAATAAAATATCCGGCCAATGGCCACTAAAGACAGGCCATTAATATTATCATATAATTTTTCTCCTATAATAAATGTAAGTTAAAGCCAAACAGTCTCTCATCATAACTTTTTTTTAAAGATTTTGCTGTATCTCATCGATAATACGTCGCGCCACACGTTATGAGCGGTGGCCTTGCATGCGCAGTAGTCACTTTTCAATACCTGTACATATGCGCAGTAATTCCCGCCAACGTCGCCCAGCGCTCTTAATTCGTGCCGCGAGGTATACCTATGCGTCGAATCTAGGTCTACATTTCAGGAGTTGCTTCTGGTTTATTCTCATGAACCGAAGATTTCACAAAACCCTGGGCTTTGTTGGGTTATCAGAACATATGTACTGTTAGTAGTATATATCACCCGTAGTACTTATTAGTAAGCGCAGGTCTTACCCCTGCTCAACCATCACCTCTCTTACCCATCATGGTTTGCTGGAAAAAATCTCTTGTTAGAGACAAGCTCGCCTTTTTACATGATTTATTCTATAATAAGTTATCTGTAAACACATGTTTGTTTTGTGTTGTACAATAAGGAAATTACTGTACAACACAAAACCTAATTACTTTAAAAATAAATAATAATAATATATAATAATAATACCTTGGACACTATTTACACACATTGATCTAGCCCCAAACTAGGATTCCCTGTATCTTGGGTACTAGACAACGATACACATACTTATATAGATAAATATTATACTTAGATAGATAAACAACAATGATAGATACAGATCAGCTCCAATTAAACCCCAAAATGATACAGAAAGATCATAAAAAACTATTTCTAAAGTAAGAGCCCTGGACAAGGAAACACAAACTAACTAATACACACACTAACACGGAGGGTGTGAGTCTCACCCTCTCACACACAAATACACACAACCTCACAGACACGCAATATAATACAAGAGTCAGCAGAAGACAGTTCAAATGGTAACTTAGTGATTTTATTTCTCTGTGTTTCTTGCTTATTCACTAATATTATAAATGTGAAAGTAGCGATGTTAGGATGTTTGGATGTTTAGATGTTTGGATGTTTGTGCCTCAATCACGCTAAAACGGCTGAACGTATTTGAATGAAATTTAGCACAGAGGTAGTTTATGGGCTAGATTAACATATAGGATACTTTTTATCGGACTGCACCAGAAGGAGGATAACGTTATCTAGGTTAATGATGATTCCTAGGAACACGCAGATGAAGTTGCGGGCATCACCTAGTTGTATTATAAAAAAATTAAACTCTATGGTGACCCTCGACGACAAGTTACCCCGCTCAAAACCTCAGGGAAGAGGGATAGGCTGACAACCAGCGCTACACGGAGTCACGATCCGTGTTGGCAGGAGCTGAGCCACTTCCTATTGTCTCAGGCAAATCTTATCATTGCATGTATCAAAAAACTGTATTCTTTATGGCAATAAACGTACATTATTATTATAAATTACGAATCACGTAAACTTCAAAGCCAGTTGACATCAGAATTTCGTTTGCGATCGGTCTCAGCATAACTTTCCCCATTTTTGGTTCATGAATTTTTGTTCAAACGTTCCATGTAAATAGTGTCTTTGTATAAAAATTTATAACTGTAACTTAAATATAACCGTAACTCAAACTTATAAATGTAACTAAAATAATAATGTAGAACATAACTTGCCAAAAATTAAATTAAAACTATGATAATAGTAGTTTATGTGACTGCTACCTAATGGAGGGCGTTAATACTCGAGAGTGGGTTTATGAAACGAGCCGAAGGCGAGTTTCATAATGATATCACTCGAGAGTTTTAATGCCTAATTATGTACAGTTACATACACAAATTTATCTACACACATATCATAAGCTATCTTTAATGGGTTCAGCAACCGCATGTTCGACCGGCATGGTGGCATTGATAATTCCTTTGCATTTGTTTAGCTTGTTCAGTAGTACCAACTTCACAAGCAAAGTAGCGGCGGCACGCAGGCGGGCGTCGGCGTTCGAAATTTGAATGTCATAATATGTAGAAAAACTACACATTATGGTCATAATGTGTAATTTTTCAGATAAGAAATGAGTTTTTACCAAGTAGTTTAACATTATGCTTATCGTAACGTGCAGTTTTTGTACGCAGTAAAGAGGGTTTATGATATGTGTGTAGATAAAATAACTTAAACCTTACAATCTTTAAAACAACTTGTCACTTTTATTACAATAAACTTTTTTTAACTAAGTAAGGTAACTATCAATCTGATAGTAATAAAGTAGATTGTAAATGTTTGATAGAATTTATTTCAAAAGATATATGTCATTGTGGAAGGTAGGAATCTCCTGATACAGGTATTATAATACTTAAAAGGACATCCCATGTCTGTTAAACCTTAATTATTACTATGAAATAAACAATTTTGTATTTTGTATTTGTATTTTGTAATGGAGTTCCATGATGATATAAGTGTTACGCTCCATTCTTAACAATCGGAACAATCACAGGTGACAGCTGTTAAATTTTAGAGCTGTCACTTGCACGGAACAACATGACACAAAATTTTAAATGTGCACTCTTACTGTATCACCTTTTATAACTCAGCCAAAAATTCTGTAAAATTGTTTTACCTCTCTCCCAGACTTATCTTACGGACTGAGTAATATAGCTATAACAGGCTGCCAATATCATTTAAAGCCAAAATAACTTAATCAAAAAGGACGATTACGTCACGCCATTAATCCGACAACGAAAAAAGGCCCTTTACAAAAACCGCAACTTTCAGCCCCCTTAAATCAGAGTTGACTCGCAAAACAATTTTTCTTACTAAAGGCGTAAAGGTTTCCCTTGAAATGAAATTTCGGACCATACCCTATTTCGTGGGGCCATAGTTTAAGCAACAAGGTATGGCCCTCCGCTTTCCGCTCAGCTCAGTTGACGTCACGTCGCGTGACCTTCACCAGGGTCATAGCCTATATAAAGTGGAGCCATTCTTAGAAGTAGCATTTGGCATCTGTCAACAGGAGGGACAGAGCTATTCATCGGTCTCCCTTCCTCTTCTAAGAGAAACAAGGTGAAGAAAATTGACGAATAGGTCTTTCCCTGCTTTGACTTCTGTCAACAGCAGTTGACAGAAGTCAAATGCGACTTCTAATACTGAGCTGTGGCAGAAAATCAGCACTACATCATTTTAAAAGATGAATAAAAACTTTCCAAATCCCTTCTTTATCATATAAAAGCTATAACACTAGCAGGTGCCCGCGGCCTCGCTCGCGAACACTCGTGTAAAAATACCCTACCCTCCTAAACTCCTCCCTGAACATCTTCCAAAGTTAGCGATAGTTATAATGTTAACTTAAGAAATAATCACAGACTAGTTGCGCCCAGGTTTAGACACGTGAAATTTAGCAATTGTTTCAATGGTCAGTGTATTCTCTTAACCACAAGATACATTTGGAAATTGTTATTTGATCAACATAAAAACTATGTCGAACACAGAACTCGTTGTTATTAATTTTGTAATTATGTATTCCTTTTTTATTTTTAATTATTATTGTAAAATTTGAATTACTAAAACAATTACAAAATTTTTGAAGTATAGTTTTTAACCGCACATCAAAAATACTGATTTGCACGACAAAAAAGCATCAGCAAAAATACTTTTATGTTTTAAATATTTTATGTGTTCTAAAGTTTATGTTTTATAGTAGTTTATGTGACTGCTACATAATAGAGGGCACTAATACTCGAGAGTGGGTTTATGAAACGAGCCGAAGGCGAGTTTCATAATAATATCACTCGAGAGTTTTAATGCCTAATTATGTACAGTTACATACACTAGTTTATCTACACACATATCATAAGCTCTCTTTGATGTGTTCAGGAACCGCATGTTTGACCGGCATTGTGGCCTATGCAGTTGTTTAGCTTGTTCTGTAGCACCAACTTCGGGCGTTCGAAATTTGAATGTCAGTACCAACTTCACAGAAAAACTAGGGGTGGCATGCAGGCGGACGTCGGCGTTCGAAATTTGAATGTCATAATGTGTAGAAAAATTACACATTATGGTCATAATGTGTAATTTTTCAGATAAGAAATGAGTTTTTACCAAGTAGTTAAACATTACGCTGACTGTAACGTGCGGTTTTTGTACGCAGTAAAGAGGGTTTATGATACGTGTGTAGATAAAATATTTTTTGTTGTTCTTGCACGTTCAACCTAAAACGAACCCCTTTACCCTTCTCCTAAGCTACCGCAGCTTTTTGCCCTGATATTTGCTGGGCAAATCAGTATTTTTGATGTGCAGTTTAATATTTTTGCCATTTTAAAGAGATCTGAAATTCCATCTGTGGCGGTTTTTCGTCAGTGGAGTTTGAACATTTTTATATAGAAATTCCTTTTTTGACTTTGCTATCCAAGATCTGTCGTTTTTTATGCTGGTTGGATCTATTTGAGGAGCTAACGTGGTGTGCTCACATATCTGATGGTCGCTGTACCTTGCTAAAGATATTCCACTTTGTTGTAAGTGGAAACTGAGTGAGGTGGAAAGCGGAGGATCACACCTGGTTGCTTAGACTATGGTGTGGGCGTAGGTGTGGTTATGAACTAAAAGGGTCCGAAGGGCATTTGCACCCAGTGCTTTGCGAATGGTTATATGAAATGGTAATGCTTAATATATGTTACATTACTGCCACGAATACGCCAGGTCCACCTAATGCAGTACTGTGGTATTCCCTATTACGCACAAAATAAGCATTATGATACGATCTACTTTATAGCACAAAAAGAGTAAATACAAAAATATATAAAGGAAAAGCATGTACAAAGACGAGCTTATCTCTTACAAGAGATTTCTTCCAGCAAACCTAGAATGGAGAGGAAAAAATTAAACTGGGCCAGCCGGCATACCTTCTAATTTAGGGGAAATATTAAGCCAAACCTCAAATATAATTAACAAATTGAAAAATTTAAATTTGCCGCTGAGTTATTTGTTAGGTTTTTGATGCCTCCGCTGTCCGTCCGTCTGTCCGCCTATCCGTTCGTCTGTCTGTCTGTCTGTCCTCCAGTGGGAAGTATTGAACCGTAACAGGCATAGAGTTGACATTTTCACAGAATGTAATAATAATAATAATACCTTGGACACCATTTACAAACATTGATCTAGCCCAAAACTAGGACTCCCTGTATCTTGGGTACTAGACAACGATACACACACTTATATAGATAAATATTATACTTAGATAGATAAACAACCATCACTAGGGTACAAACATCCGTTCTCATCAAACAAAGGCTCCCTTGGCTTCGAAAGCAGGGTCACTGCCGACTCGGCCATTCGGGTCGTCAATTTGTGTATTTCTGTTGCCGCTGCAGCAACAAGTAATAAACTATTATTATTATTATTATAAGCCTTCCTCATCCCACCGCTGGGCAAAGGCCTCTCTTCCCCTCCTCCAATAAACTATACGCAATTTTAAATATTAAAGGGGATTCCCTTATGGGGAAAATGTGAAGCCCTTCGTGTGCACCGACTTGCACTGGACTTTTTTTTGGTAATATTTTAAAATCCTCCTCTGGCAGGATCTTTAATTGTTAACTAATGCAACACCAGATACGATTGGATCAAAACTTACCAAAAACCTTTCACTTTTGTAAGAGAGCCCATTTCGATTATAATTGGTTTACAACAACAAATTATATAAGTATTTTATTTTCCGTATTTTATATTAAATGTATTTTAGTATAAATTAGATATTAGATATTGTACACTGCCTACCCTTTCATGATACATTTCCCTTTCATGCCTTGGTTTGTTGGAAGAAATCTCTTTTTAGAGATAAGCTCGCCTTTGTACATATGATTTCTCCTAATGTAACCTTTTAAATTGAATATGTGTGTGCAATAAAGAATTATGAAATGAAATGATCAAAGTCAAAGCCAAACTTTAACTTTATAACTGTAGATATTTACATATACTTAGCAAACGTCATTTTTTGCATCCTCTCTATTGGCCTATTTGTATTAGTAAATACAAATATGTTTTTATTATTATTATTATTATTATTATTAAGCAGGAATAAATAATTACAAAATTATTAACAGCAAGGTCTGTATTGAGATAGATTAACCCCATACAGTCCCGTCATTTAAGTAATCTTGAACATTGTAATATCCCTTTTTGGACAAAGTTGCTTTAACATGCTTTTTAAATTGCTCTAATGGCAATTTCAAAATCTCAAGAAGTATCTTATTATAGTAGAGAATGCACTGACCCTTGAAAGAATTGCTAAACTTCGCGAGTCTAAATCGGTGCGTACATAGTCTGTGATTATTTCTTAGGTTAACATTACAGCCATCGCTAAGTTTGGAAAATGTTGATCCGCCAATAGTGCCCTTGATCAATGTAATCCAAAACCCAAAAAAAAACAACACTTAAAAGGACTTTTGAGATCAAATACATAATGTGACAGGAAGCAATCCGCACCTCTGATTACAAATGGTAAAATATGAAAGTCTACATTAGGAGTTCGTGCATTAATTTAATTTTGGGAAATATTAAACTGCACTTCAATCATACTGATTTGCACAGCAAAAATACTGATTTTCACAGCAAATATCAGGGCAAAATACTGCGGTAGCTTAGGTGAAGGGTTAAGGGGGTGAGCGAAGCGATGTCTCCATTACTCTTCGTATTAGGTTGACCATGTAAGAACAACAAAAATACTTAAACATAAAAAATAATTTTGCCGATCCTTTTTTGCTGTGAAAATTAGTATTTTTGCTGTGCGATTAAATACTTCATTAAAATGTTTACTTTCGTTTTATATTCACGTATATCATGTCGATCAAGACTATATTGAAACATTAAAATACTATAATTTGAAGCCAAAAAATCGCGGGATCAAACTGCCAGTAGACAATTCGGCGCGAAAACGGCCCTAAAGCGGAAGTGACGTAATAGCAGTTGTCTGTAAGGGACGGAGCTATTCGTCAATCTACTTCTTCTTTTTTCGCATAGAAAAGCATAGCTCTGTCCCTTACGTCACTTCCTCTGATTGGGTATTTCAAAACAAGAGCTGTATGACGTTACTTTAAAATTCGTATTTTTTGTTGAAAATCAACTTGCAAATGTTTTTTGATCTCAAAATATTATAAAATGTGATAAATATCTTGGCCGAAGCTTCTGTATTTAATATTTTACAACAGAGACTTGACGTTCTATTGAAATATTACATATCACTTTTAAAAGTTGGCAATAAAATCGAAGTTGAAATAACCAAGAAGTTTTATTAGACGACGAAATCGCTTAGGGCGACACACTTCGTTAGCTTAGGTGAAGTCTATAGGGGTCATTAGCGGAGCGAAGCCCCCGAAAGTATTCGTGTGTTAGTTCAACATATACAGGGTGAGCCATTTGCAAGGGTAAGTAAGGCCAATCGGAAACTATCAGAGATAGAGGTTTTTGTTATTAGATACCATGATATCGATTTTATAAAAAGCAAAAATGCAGCATTCATAATATATATATTTATTTTTTTTTTTTTATTTTGTTCATCACATAACAATACAATAGTTAAAAAAAATAAACTAGACGCGCTTTAAACCTATTTGAGGTTTATGCTTGCACGAATGAGTCGCATTACAGCATTATAAAGTCATTCACTTGATCCCAATATATAGTGTTTTTTTAATAAATGTTTACAGGTCTTGTAGTTCTTTAAGATACTGTTTTGCAATGTATGCGGAAGCCTGTTTAATATGTTGGGTAGCGTATATTTCCACGTCCTTTTACCATATTCATTATTATATTTAGGTAGAACAAACATTGGTGTACTGTTTAGTTTGCGCAGTTTACTATGCCTAACTCTAGCAGTTAGGGACTCAATGTGATGGTATTCCTCAAGTACTATTTGGTAATTAATTTTATTGTAAGCTGACATAATTCTTCTTCAACAACCCTATTTCATCTTCTTTATATTTGTTTATTAAATATTTTGGGATAATTGTTTTAAGTATGCTTAGTTGAAGTTTGTATATTAAGTCAATGTTAGTTTTATATGTTCGACCATAACTACTGAGTCCATAACCTATTATTGATTCACCTAATGATAAGTACAACATTCTTAGTATATTATAAGGTAATTTAAATTTAAGGATAGAAAATTTAGCACGAAGTGATCTCAATTTGTTACATATGTATTCTACCTGAGGTTTCCAATTAAGATGTTTATCAATGATGAGGCCCAGATAAGTATGCTGACTCACTAGTTCAAGTTTTTCACAGCTACATGAGACAGGCTGGTCATGCAAACATTGGTGCCTATGTGATACTACAGTTGGATCAGTAAGACATCTTATGTAGGGTGATCTTATATGCAAAAGTTTTGTTTTATTGGCATTAATAACAAGACCCATATCGTGTGCCCATTTGCATAGTAAGTCATAATTGTTTTGCATAATTCTCTGCGCCTCAAAAATGTCCCTACTGTGCGCAACCAAACATGTGTCATCAGCAAATTGGTACACGGAGCCGTTTTGGAAGAGACTGCACATGTCGTTAACGTAGACCAGATATTCTGTTGGTCCCAAGATTGAACCCTGGGCCGTTCCCTGTTCTGTGGGAATAGGATCGCTTGTGTACCCATTTACACTGACTAATGTATGTCTATTTTTATGATAATCTCGAAACCATTCCAACATTGGGCCCCGCACACCAATCTGCTGCAACTTAGAAAAAAGCATATTATAATTTAAGACATCAAATGCCCTACTGAAGTCAATGAAGACAACCAGCACCTGATTTCGATTATCCAGGTGATGGTTGACCTCATCGACAAATCGAGAAAGCAGCTGCGAGGTACTACGCCCTCTTTGAAACCCGTACTGTTTGTCATTAATTAATTTGTTCTTAGTTAAGAAATCTGTTATTTCGTTACCGAGGTATCTCTCAACTACTTTATCGACGCAAGATAATATTGTAATAGGCCTATAGTTGTCTACATTGCTATAGCAACCCTTTTTATGCACAGGTCTGATTATGCCTATTTTAAGCTGGTCAGGATAGAGTGACGTGGAAATACACGCATTAATTAGGTGACTAATTACTGGAGTTATCTCTTCGCTTATACTTAATAAGTCTTTTACTCTTATGCTATCAATACCTGGACTTTTATTTTTATTCATGCTTTTAATTATTTTATGTATTACTTTATTTGTTGCACACTTAAATCTGATTGAAATATTTGATTCCTTTTGATACGAATTATCTGATAACAACTTAACATCACAACTCGTGCTTAAATTTTTAATGTTATCTGAGAAACCATATGCAAATTTATTACAAATTGTTTTTAAATCATTCTTAAAATGTTTTAATATAACGTCATCTAAGGACTTATAAATTTTACCACAGACACAGTTAATAATTTGCCATACTTTTTTTGAATTTTGAAAGTTATCAGATATAGTCTGTTTAATATGCCTATTTCTAGTCTTATTTATATATTTATTTGCGAGATTTCTATACCTATTATACAATAATAAATTTACTTTGTTGCTTTCATCTTGTTTCCAAATTTCAAAAAGCTCTTCCTTTTTTTTGCACATATAAATTAAACGACTATTTGCCCATTTACAATCGTTACGTTTACCTATTTTTATTTTACATTTCTTTTTACAATTTTTATACACCTGCGAAAACTGATTTGTAATGCAATCAAATATATCATTCGGATTGGTTAACTCCATAACAGGTTGCCAGTTAATTTTACGTAACTCGTTCACAAGTTGTTGATTATCGAATCTATTTATATATCTGTACCCAGTTTCATTGTTTTTCGAGTCGCAAATTATAACGGAACCTGTTATGTAGTGGTCCGCAATCTTATTGTTTATGACAGCTGTGTGTATGTCACGACAGTAAATCGCACGTATAAAGATGTGATCAATACACGAATTTGTTATTTTACCACCTTTTGTTTCCACACGCGTGTACTGCGTAATCCCACAGTATAGCCCTTTGTCACACATAGCATTAAGATATGTCGTGCGCACCGAATTACGTTTAAACAAATCAATGTTCATATCGCCAATTAAAATATAAGAGTACTTAGATTGCGAAGTTTCTATAACTCGCGATAACTCAGCAACAAACGATGATTCACTTAAATGAGGAGGCCTATACACTGCACACATATTAGCCCTGAATTTATCGGGTGTTTCTATTTCGCCTAACACACACTCAAAATACAAACTTGATACTGGATACCTTGTGAAGTTGAAACTGTTGTGTATATAAACTATAACGCCTCCTCCTTTTTGCTGGGAACGTAGCTGTGAATACATGTCATAGTTTTGTAGTTGAAACAAGTTTTTGCATGTATCTTTTATATTTACTTCTGTGAGCACAACAATATGCACAGTGCGTGCGCTAGTCGAGACAATATAGTCCAATTGGTCAAAGTTTTTTAGCATTGACCGAATGTTGACATGTAGTATACATAGATTGTGATCGTTCTTGAAATCAATATTATTCATAAATGAGTTCCAATTGCTATAGGTATTTTCTTGAATTTCCGAGTATGGGTTATCCATTTTTTTTTTTGTTAGTCTGTATATATTGTTGAACCATTATTCTTACAATAACTAGGTGTAGGTTTATTCCATAGTTGGTACTTTAGATGCAAGGTACTCGATGTCACTCTCACATCTAATGGTGAATACTTTTTTGTTATCAGTCTGACGTACGAGAATCTTCCCATTTTTGTACTTATATAAGCCCGTTTCTTTTAGACTATTTTTAGTCTTCCACAGTAAAAACGACGTATGAGGCGTAAGGAGTTCTCTAATAAATATTTTATTTTTTTCGCTCAAGCCAAGGTGTTCGCCTGTTAAGTTGGTGGTTTTTGAAGACTGGAGCCAATTGTCACGGTGACCGTCGCGTAGCTGGACAATTATAGTCGATGATGAAATCGTTTTTGTAGTACCCTGCTTTTTGTAGTTTTTTTTGCGATAGGCTTTAATGATCGAGTCTGGGCTGATTTTGAGCGAACTGCAGATAGTTTTACATACATCTTGTACATTTTCATTGTCCTTTTCTGACACACCACATATTTCGACTTGGTCTAATAGCTGGTTTTGCTCTAATGTTGAAAGTCTTTGTTCTAGTGCCTCGTTCCGGATTTTCAAGTTTTTACATACATTTCTCAAGTCATTACACTGATTTTCCAATTCCTTGCCTTGCTTGAGAAACGATTGGATTTTTAATTCGTAATCATCAATTTTATCAGATAGGAACTGCAGCGATGTCTGCATTTCAATGCGTATTGTTTCACGTACTTCACGACGAATATCCATAAGAATTTGGTTGGAGATACTGCTGGTTAAAATTTCAGTGTCGGTGTTGTCGTCATCCTCGGCTTCTGGTAAGATGCATGACAAGCGTTTCGGTCTGGCGGTGCCTGTACACGTACGACATTTCCAATCCACTGAGTCGGTTTCTTGTAACACACTTAGTTGATCATTTGTGATGGACATACACGACGCGTGAAACCATTTATTGCATTTATTACACAATATTCCAGGAGATTTTTTGTTAATTAGCTTGGTACACTTAGCACATTTCATTTTTACGGTAGTTGCGAACTATGCGTAGACGCACTGATATGTTAATCGCGACGCGTTCGAAGCGGATGAGTGTCCGCGAGCGACATATATACATAGTCAGGTCATAAGTTCTGTCACATGTGCAATATGAAATAATTTAAATATGTTTATTATTTATGTAAACATTTATATAGCAAAATGAACTTAATAAAACATAGATTCTTATGGTAATAAAGTTTATTCAAAATGACCCCCGCGATTTTGAATAAAGGCCTTTATTCTGCGCGGCCAGTCGTCTATCGCAGCACGAACGAGGTCCATGTCAATATCGGCGGCTGCCTTAATCAAGGATGCCTTGAGTGACTCCAAATCAGGATGAGGCTTTGAGCAGGCCTTTTCCTCCAAGTGTTGCCATATCTTGTAATCTAATGGACTCAAATCTGGACTGGAGGAGGGCCAGTCTTCGTGCCGGATGAAGTCGATTTCTCGCGCCGCCAGCCAGTCTTGTGTGCTTTTCGCTCTATGAGCTGGCGCTGAATCTTGTTGGAATACCCAGTGCCTGTTATTAAACATGGTATGAGAAACAGGTTCCACAAGGTTCTTGAGGACTGTATTTTGATACACAAATGCATTCGTTTTTACGCCTTTCTCACAAAAATGTACCTCAGTTAAGCCCCAATAAGAGACTCCCAACCAATCCATGAGCGAGGATGGAAATTGACCTCGTTGGACACGCGGAATACGGTTGCTCGCTTCTTCACTGCTGTGTGCGTTCACCTTATCATTTTGTTTGTTTTAGCTCTCTTCCACGGTGAAAATTTTTTCATCCAAAAAAAGAATTTCCCGATGCTTTTTTCCCGCGTACCGCTTCAACAAAGCGCGGCATCTCTTCAGTCACAGGTCCATTAAACGGCGTCCAAACGATGTCCTGTTTTTCTTCGATATGCCCTAAGCCCTAAGTCTTCATTTAACACCCTTTTCACCGTGGTCCTGCTTAACCCCATCTGAAGGACCAACAGTTTCTGCTTACGTATGGGATTTCTTTGAATTCGTGCCTTCACAGCTTTTATCACTGCTGGAGTCCTAACAGAGCGAGGGCAACCACTTCTTGACCTGTTATCTACACTAGAGTCTTCATTGTACCGTTTTATGGTACGATAAACGAATCTTTTGGTTATATTTAAATTTTTCAGTAAGTCGAAAATCTGAATTGGCGCGTAACCGCTACGATGCAACGCAATAACTGCGACACGGTCTTCTTTAAGTGTCCACTCCATATTTAAAAATGAGGAAAATTCTAAAAAGTACACATTTTTATTTTCATGAAAAATTCGAAATTCGAATTCAATCAACTTTTTTGTGGCCAGCGTTCTAAATTCAAAAGTTTTTATTGTGTGACAGAACTTATGACCTGACTGTGTATAGCCGGAAAATGAGTGGCAAGTTTGAATTTTCTACAAAAACTTCATTTAAAACTGGCCACAATCCAGATGTATGCGATTTTATTAATAAAAAGTAATTAAAAGAATTAGTAGTTATTTTTTTTATTAACTCAAAAGTAAGAAAAATTAACACATATGTATACGAAATAAGCCACCCCAACCAATTCAAACGTAGGTACAAAACAATATTTATTGAGATTGGTGTCAGAGCTTGAGAAACTAATAATTCTTTATTGCGCAGAAAACACAATGAAAATAAATATAAAGAACAATATGCAAAGGTGACCTTATTTCTAAAAATATATTTCTTACAACTGTAGAGAAACGGTCTAGAAACTGTATGTATTTGTAATTTGTACGGATGTTTGTACCCTAGTCATGGTTGTTTATCTATCTAAGTATAATATTTATCTATATAAGTATGTGTATCGTTTTCTAGTACCCAAGATAAAGATAATCCTAGTTTGGGGCTAGATCAATGTGTGTAAATAGTCTCCAAGGTATTATTATTATTATTTTTACCATTACTCAGACACCTACGCTTGAATTGGTTTGGGTGGTTAACTAAGTGCATGTGTAACAATGTTATTTCTTACTTTTGAGTTCATTTGAAGTCGACCTTATTTTTAGGGTTTAAAGGTACCTACCGTACCTACCTTTAAAGGAAAAAAATACTTCGATATCCGTCTGGCAAGACCTTTTTTCTCAAGAACGCAAGGAGTTATCAAGTTAAAATAAATATCGATTAATCCAGTATAGACTTAGTGTAGTGTAGAGACTATAGTCTCTTGAAAATGTAAAAAAAACTTAGTTTAACTTAGTCATAATTTTGGTGAAATTACTTTATAGTATATATAAGTAAAGGGAACAATTCGAAAATGAAATTTTCTGTATCTTGGCTTGTCAGGCCGACAGAAAAGAAAAAAAGAAAATATATTGTCAGCCGTCATGCCAGACGGCTGACAATATATTTTTTCTCAGGAACGAGTTATGATATCAAGGTCAAATTTTAATCGATTACTCAAGTCTATAGTCTCTGTAAGTTGAAAAAAAAAATAGGTCAACGCAGTCAAAGGATACCCTCTATGTCACAATTTTGCTGAATTTGTTTGATACTTACCGTTGACCAAGAATCATGGAATTTGGTACGAAACAAGTTCTTATAGCGCAAGTCTGAAGCAACACCTGAAATACTAGCTGGTTTGTGCTGAAAATGACATTGGGAAATAATTCGTATATATCGGCAATAATTATAAACTTGCAACAAAATGGTCGATGATAAACGAACGAACGATAAACGAAACGCACTGAAATCTCATCCGATGTAGCATCTCAACGATGCTCACGAGTGAACCTACCAGGTGTATTAAGACTCATGTGCCTGCTTTTGCCGGAATGGCCGAGTCGGCAGTGACCCTGCCTGCGAAGCCAAGGGTCCCGGGTTCGAGTCCCGGGCAAATATTTGTTTGGTGAGAACGGATGTTTGTACCCTAGTCATGGTTGTTTATCTATCTAAGTATATTATTTATCTATATAAGTATGTGTATCGTTGTCTAGTACCTAAGATACAGGGATTCCTAGTTTGGGGCTAGATCAATGTGTGTAAATAGTGTCCAAGGTATTATATTATTATTATCATCGTCAAAGCATCAGTCTGCCCTATGCTAGTCAACCCAATCTTCTTAAGGGCCAGTGGCATACTAGTACCTGTTTTTATATGCCTTCTTTTTATGTCAGGAGATCAGGGTGAACGCCCTTAGTTACATAATACTGGGGTCGGTACTTGTATCTCGCCATAGACCGTAATGATACCAAACTTCCCCTCTCCCGGGAAAAATGCGTGATCATATCAAATCAAATCAAATCATTTATCGCAAGTAGACAAAATAATGCACTTTTATCTACACACGTATCATAAACCCTCTTTACTGCGTACAAAAACCGCACGTTACGATCAGCATAATGTTAAACTACTTGGTAAAAACTCATTTCTTATCTGAAAAATTACACATTATGACCATAATGTGTAATTTTTCTGCATATTATGACATTCAAATTTCGAACGCCGACGCCTGCCTGCGTGCCGCTCCTAGTTTATCTGTGAAGTTGGTACTGACATTCAAATTTCGAACGCCGACGCCCGCCTGCGTGAAGTTGGTACTATAGAACAAGCTAAACAACTACAGAGCCACAATGCCGGTCAAACATGCGGTTCCTGAACACATCAAAGAGAGCTTATGATATGTGTGTAGATAAACTAGTGTATGTAACTGTACATAATTAGGCATTATGTAGCAGTCACATAAACTACTATTACAAGTCAAACACTTACTTAAGTCTCATAAACATGTAAAAATAAAATATAAATGAAATATGATCAACTAAACTAATGAGTACATAACTGATTTTAGTTTGAAAAAGGGAATTTCTCCTTCAAGTGGCGATTCATGGCTGAATCTCACACAGGAAAAGAAATTCCATTAACTCTACCAGTGCTTCGGAAATACGCCCGCCAGAGAAGATAGCACCAAGAAATTCTACGGGGATGTCATTTTTTTAATTTTCGTCATATTTTTTTGTTTACACAATGTACGATATAAAATTTATCTAATCTAATGACAATATTATAACATTGTATCCATAAGTGCCAATAAGATACCTCAAAATAACAATCTAACAAAATAAATAAATAAGAACAAAGACAAGTTGTAATGAACATAACTTATGAGAAACCAGACTGGACCAGTCCCTCCAATCTATGTATGTATGAAATCAATGATTAGGTTACCTCTTGACGAAGTCCACCAGCCGGATGACGACCGCGCCAAGCTGGTGCAGCTCTTCTCTCAGCTCCTGCATTCCCCTAAGCAGCCTCTCGCAGCTACACACACCTCGTCATTTTGACGGTGACTTAAACTGATCGTAGTACCATAATTAAGAGGGTTTCGCCCGAACAATGAATTACCCTTTCAAAATATGAATCCTGACGGGTCCTCTATTTATAACGGAAGGCTATCAAGGCGTCCTGTGCAGATGCCGACAAAAGCGGAAAATATTGAGCGAAAATGTTTTGTTATCGACACCCCAGAAAATTCGCTACTCTATGCCCGTAAAAGAAATGTTTGAGCAAAATGTCGATAACACCGGCAAAGGAAACCTTCGTATATCGCTAGCTGTGGCCCTGGGCTTGCGCCCTATCACGCTGAATGGACCGTGAACTGACTAGATGTGAGCACGAGTGTGCCTCTGCCACCTCGTATGGGAAAATTCGTGATGCTGGTTTTATGTTTACCGAAGAAATAACAGATAGTCAAGTAATGTCGAGTATCTACGGCTAAGAGAAATACAGCACCACTCGAGATTGTTAATCTTACTGACATTTAAGCTATTATCAAGCCAACTTTGGAGAATGAAGGTCTTGATGATTTACTTACACAAATAGCGGACTACCTCTATGTATGTAATTTATTTTTTTAAGATATCTAAAATCACATTTGTTAATGTTCAATTATCAGAAGCTTTTTCCTTTTTATGATAGATATTTAGATGATGAGGTCGGACACCTGCTGAACACAGGTGGGTGATTAGTCCTCTATTACGACAATTTCATCCCATTCCCAGTGATTGAGCATCTGCTACTGTGGATTCAGACTACTGCCCTCCCCAAATATCCTTGTTCTTTTGGTGAATTCTAGTATTTTGCTGAGTTTGAGGTTTGCAAAGTCTTCTTCCTTGATGTTATCCATACTTAGTGTTCTCCTTCTTATGTAATATAATAGATGATTCATCCTCCCACAAAGTGCTGACTAACACTAATGCTTTTGAAAACTACCTATTCGATACGGATTCAATATGGGTTGGAAATGATAGACCCATCATTAAAAATAACTTTCCCCAAGAAACTTTAGTGTGCGATTATTATTTTTTTGTCCCTCAGAACATTGACCCGATCTGCTGATTACAAGTTACTATGGGAGATCCAAATTTTTTTTCCGTTGCCACCATATGTTTCTTGGGGAAAGTCGCCGTGTATTTTTTGTGACAGAAAGTTGGAAAATAACGTTGTTCTAGTAAATTTTGTGTGCAAAATTATGAAATAAAAAGACGCAGAGTTAGTTACTTACAACGAGGGCGAAGATTTGTGTTTTTTCTGTGTCTAATTCGGTAATTGAGTTATTTCTATTTGACTGATCTCCAGATTTTGTGTGGTAGGTAAGGTACGCACCTAAATATAATGCAAGTAATAATAAAAAGTCATTAATAATAAAGTAGTTTCCTTTTATCATTTTAGGCCTCTAATAATGATATTAACTAAATTTTCGTAAATTCTAACCACCTCTGTATATCCTCGGTTTTGATCTCAGTCTCGGCCGAGACGAAAAAACAGTCTCGGTTGGACCTTCGAGGCATGGGATCGCATTACCTCAAAAAAGCCTCATTCACTTACCGCATTAGCTCTAAATCGGGAAATTGGGCCAAACTGTAATTTTTCCGCAACAACGTAAAACCTCAGGTGCTCAATTTCCACGATGTTACACCATTAGTGATGCGGTCTCCCCTCATCATCATTACGTCCGAACACCTGGGCCTGGGCGAAACTTAGCATAATATAATGAGCTGGAAGCTACCGTAGGCTGTGTACACAAATTATTGTATTAAAAATATACAAAAATAAAATAAAATAAAATAAAATAAAATAAAATAAAATAAAATAAAAAAATACAAAGAGCTCTACTTTAGCGGGCCATTCTTTTGAATTTAGATTTATTTAGTCCAGATAATTTAGTACTGGCCAATCAAATTACTTTGTTTACATAAAATCTACAAGATCAGTAATGCAAGTAATCAGTTCCACTTGCAAGGAAGTTAAAACAACATAGCAATGTAGTAATATTTAAGGTCGTCTTCATCTAAGAAGAAAAAAATGTTTAAAAGTAAGATTTGTACTAAGATTATTGTGTTTTAAATAACAGTCGATTTTTTTAAATGTAAAAACGAAAACAGTGACCGTTTTCAGAGGCGTCAAAGGTCTACGTTGATAATATTTCATTTCTTACCTAACAAATTAATTTTAGAACGAAAACATTGAAATCGATTTTATGATGTGGCATAATTAACCTAACCCAGTTTTTCTGACCTAACCTAACCTAACCTTATCTCAGGTTAGGTTAGGGTAGGTTAGGTGAGTTTAGTTTAGCTTAGTTTAGGTGACGATAAGTTAAGTTACACTGCGTCACGTTACGTTACGTAGGGACAAAGAGAACTGCTCGCTAGACTTTAATAACAAGATTATGTTTTAATCTTGCTTGACTCAAATGACATAATTGTATTCGCTGTAAGTTTTAGTAGTTTTTTTTTTCTAGGCATGTACTGATGCTATCCTTTGACATAATATCAATATTAAAATTTGTACTCATATTACTTATTTTTTTGTGTTTTTTTTTTAATTTGTTTTACTTTAAAAAAAGATTGATTGAATTAATTATAAACCTATTTATTTGATTTGTACACCCTTAAGGTAGACCATAGCAGATTTTAATTATTTGAAAAACGGCTGTCTGAAACCTTTGTGTCACAAATAAACGATTTTAAATTTGAATTTGGAACTTTGATTGTTAATCTTAAACGTATTACAATGGGAAATATAAACTTAAACTTTGTTATAATAAAATAAATTTGTTTATTAATGTTCCCACCGACGGGCACACACAGGCCTTAACCCGGGTACAAGTAAGAACAATTTAATTTAATTTATTAATTAGTATGTAAATACTCGTATATTTCGTCATATTGTGGTACACATAGGTCTACCCCTGCTCAGCAATCAACCTTTCCCATCTTAACCTGCTTTGCTGGAAGAGATCTCTCATTAGAGATAAGCTCGCTGTTATACATTATATTTATGTAACTACCTTTTCTATCTTACTTATCTTTGGTTGTATCTTACTCCAACATGCTGGATCAGTGTGGGTTGATGGAGGTTTTTTTTTTTCATTTACTCATTCAGTCGACCAATCAAGTGTGAGATACCAGAGAGAAGGTACGTTTATCCTCTATTTCCGGTCAGTATTGCCAGTAATAAAATAGAAGAACTAGTAGTAGTAATTATTTTATAAAAATAAATATAAATAATATTCCAAGTTCATACTAGGTGTTCATGCGCGAGTGGACGGTAGGTAAATTAAAATTTAATGTAATGTAGGTGTTCATACGCGAGTGGACAGGTTAATCGTCTCATCCACATGCTCGATAAGTCTCGAGCTGTTTCTTTTACACTAGATTTGGTTTTACGCCCTTAGATTATAAGGGCACGAATCCAATCAAGGGGACGCTGGTAATAGCGATACGATCTGTCCTAAGGGTAACATAAACTAAGTTATGTAGGCGAGTGGATTGTATTTATACTTATTTATTCTGTGACAGTAGGGCTTATCTATATTGATTGAAAATGGATTGACTTATTTATCCGTCCAAGACATAATATACGTCGCGCCACACGTTATGAGCGGTGGCCTTAAATGCGCAGTAGTCACTTTTCAATAATTGTACATATGCGCAGTAACTCCCGCCAACGTCGCCCAGCGTTCTTAATTCGTTGCGCGACTTATACCTATATTAATACCTTACCTTGGACACTATTTACACGATTTGATCTAGCCCCAAACTAGGATTCCCTGTATCTTGGGTAGCAGACAACGATACACATACTTATATAGATAAATATTATACTTAGATAGATAAACAATGATGACTAGGGTACAAACATCCGTTCTCATCAAACAAATATTTGCCCCCACCGGGACTCGAACCCGGGACCCTTGGCTTCGTAGGCAAGGTCACTGCCGACTAGGCCATTGGGTTCGTCGAACATAAACATTTATATGCCGCACAAGCATTGCTTCTGGCCCCACAATGGCATACCCTGTGTCGTGGAAAAAAGGGACATCACACACATATAAACATACAAGATCTGGGATTTTCTTTTCTTTTATCAGACACGGTGGTTGATATCGATTGATCGATCGAATTTGATGGATTAGCTCCATCGTGGTTTAGTGGTATTACGCTCGCATCTCACGCAGGAGATACCGGATCGAATCCGGAGCAGACCAATGAGATGAGTAGTTTATTTAAGTACCTAAGCATATGGGACTTTCTAACGGTGATGGAAAACATCGCGAGGAAACCTTAATGCTCCATAGGTGCCACGATGGGCTAGTCCACTTAAACGTTATATGGAGTATTGAAAAACTGCCTAAACGTGGGTCAATTGCGCCTCCGCCAATTCTTACGGGAAAAGGCAAGAATGCTTGTTCTCTTTAGAAAATAAGCGTCATCCAGTAAACTGGAAACCAAGTATCATTTAGTAGGTATCGTTTATTTTACTCAAGGAATTTTAATTTTACTGTTATTGAGTGTCATAAATGCCTTGTGTGGCAGACTGTCTCATCGCTCTAGTATGTAGGTTAATACTTACATTGTATGCGCACAAAACATTTTGTATCTATCGTAGTTAATAATTTCCTTGCTAGTACTACCTAGTTTATTTATAATTTTTAAGTATTTTTTTTCTCTTCTGTATGTACCTTACCTCTACAATGTTGTTTTAGTGGGTAGATTGTCCGTGGTGTCACCGACCGGCTCTGACGGAAGACCAGCGTTGGTTGTAAGCCAGCCAGCATTATGCTGAGTCACGGTCCATTTTTCGACACACAAGCTTCACACAGAAATGTAGTTATTATATATTAGTGTAAGTGCTTGTTTCACAACTAAATCATTATTCATTCATTAAAAGGAATTAAAATGGGCGTATAAACGTGGCCTTTGCTAGGGTTCCGTACCCGAAGGGTGCCAAACAGGACCCTTTTTCTAAGCCTCCGCTGTCCGTCCGTCCGTCCGTCCGTCCGACTGTCACCAGGCTGTATATCATGAACCGTGATAATAAGACAGTTGAAATTTTCACAAATGATGTACCTATTTCTGTTGCCGCTATAACAAAACATACTAGAAAACAGAATAAAATAAATATTTGAGGGGGCTCCCATACAACAACTCTTTCAATAAATAACCCATACACACTTATGAATGCACCTGGTGACGTACATGGAGTGTGAAAGTAGCCGCACCAATAACTTTATAAACAACATTTTGCTATATAAAATTCAAACCAGTCACTCCACACCATCCCTACCCTACCATTGTACGATGGTACGGAACCCTTCGTGCGCGAGTTCGACTTGCACTTTACCGGTTTTTTCAGGTGTGCATGTAACGCACGTCATTTAGGTGAAAACGGAGCAATAGTAGGTACCATGGAAGTGAGTAGACACCTGAATAATGTCAGGTTATACCCAATAAACAAACGGCGGCACAATATTTGCTGTAATCATAATAAAAGTACGACAGAACGCCCTCCCCACATTGCTTCGACTTATAAATAACCTCTCAGTTATTTACGCAGCTTACCGCAACTTTACCTAGGGCAGAGTACACCAGAAATATTCAACTAAACCTTCAACATGTTCTGCAGTAGCTCTTGACTTATCCGATTCCTTTCGTATTTTCAGCAAGTCCAATGGCACCTCATCTCAAAATCTCACTTAAAGTGGCGTTAGCGTAGTTGGTAGCTGTCTATCTGTTAAAGTTATCAATTTCTATTTCTTCCTTCCCGTAATAAATGGCGTGCTAAACTCATACCTGTACATTCGCATATGAACACTTAGTATGGACTTGCATTAAGTTTTAATTTACCTACCGTCAACTCGCGCATGAACGCCTAGCATGGAATTGGAATAATATTTATATTTATTTTTATAAAATAATTACTATTACCTACTATTCTTTTTTATTACTGGCAATACTGACCGGAAATAGAGCATAAACGTACTCTCTTTTTTTTTCTCTGAATCTCACACTTGATTGATCGACTGACTGAGTAAATGAAATGGCTGCCATGACAATTTGGCTTTTTATAGCCATTTTTTTATGGCTATTGAGAGGGTTAAGGTTAATTTCATGTCATGTGTATTTGATAGATACACATGACAGGTTAGGAAGGTAGACGTGTTTTTGACGTACTAACCTAACCTAATCTAACAATGAATTAAACTCTTTACCTCCAACTGCGCCAGCGCCACATAGCGGGAGCAAAGGCGGTCATAGGTGCATATTGCAGTGGCTTTAAATACTGCTCCTGTTACCTATAGTCGCACTGTGATTATTCAAATGTCGATTTCAAGTAACATCTCCATTCCTTCCAACCTGGATTCATCATTGTGTGAATGTAACCTGGCTGAAGGTACTCCTGGTCAATCATACTTCCCTTTACGATCTCCTCCCTCCAAAATTCCCTCGTCCTGTCAATCTATACTTCCTTCTCACCTTATCTCACCCATCCCCTGTCAATTTACTTAACAAATTTATATCTATCAACAATTTTAAATTACAGTCTCAGCTTAAATTTCTCTTTTTATTAACTGTCCCACGTGATTTCCTATTGTGCAGGTCTCATCACGTGACATTGGTGAAATTATTGTGGCAACATACGATAGAAGCCATAACCAAAAAACTTAACTTAACTTCCTTCCATCCTATATTAATGTGATAGAAATTTCTAGCTGTCAGAGATAGACAATAGAGGTTCAGGTTTTCAGGAGTCGTTTGGGGTATCAGTTTCATAGTGAATCTTGCTCAGAATGGTGTGCTTATTAAGGAAAATTTGTTTTTCAGAGATTTCACGTGGACTGAGCAGTTTAAGATAAATAATTTCGGCCCAGCATTTACAGTCATCAAAGTATCAAATTCCCGCTTCGTAGGTCGTTCTTTTATTGTCTTTAACCTGATATTCTATTATCGCTCATCGTTTGTAAAGCCTCTGACATAGCGAGCCCACAGACGACCCGAATGGCCTAGTCGGCAGTGAGGCTGCCTACAAAGCCTAGGGTTCCGGGTTCGAGTCTCGGTGGGGGCAAATATTTGTGTGATGAGAACGGATGTTTGTACCCTAGTCATGGTTGTTTATCTATCTAAGTATAATATATATATATATATTAAGTATATATATATATGTATATATTATACTTAGATAGTTACTTAGATACTTAGATACTTAGATACTTATATATATAAGTATGTGTATCGTTGTCTTGTACCCAAAATACAGGGAATCCTAGTTTGGGGCTAGATCAATGTGAGTAAATAGTGTCCAAGGTATTATTATTATTATTATTACAATCCCAGCGGCTCTCTCAATAATTTTGGTAAACATGAGGCAGACTCACAGAAGGTAATCAAAACACCTGCGTAAATATATTTTGTTTTACTGAAGAAACTTCCTAAGAAATCCGTAAGGCAAACCGCCGATACCTTTCCGTTATACTCACCTTTCTCACACACGGTGGAATGTAAATTATTTTTCTTTTTTCCTCTCTAAAAATCGTCGCGAGAGAAAAGAGTTTTAGTGAAAGTGGTTTTGACCTCGTTTTGCCTCCGCTTTTTCCTTTGTCGTCACCCTATTCTGACACCGATTTTTTTTCCTAACGAATTTAATTTACTTATTATGGAGGGTATGAAAATGTAAAGTATATTGGCTAAATACATACCTATGTTTATGCGTAACCATATCTTAGAATTGATCCCATTTCATGAAATGTTCAGAAAGGGTTGAATATGATGAATCATGTCTTTTTAAAAGCATTTTTATTCAGTACTACCTATTTTCTTTGAAATATACATGTCGAATTATCACGAAGACTATTCGGTCGTGTTCTGTTCACCTAAGCTACAGAACAGCGTTTTTCCCTAAAATATTTCCTCGTTCAATGAAAGTTCTAATTCAACCAGGGTTGATGATGTGGTTATGACATATATAAAACCAAATAGGTTTCGTTACATTTTTGATAATAATAATTATATTTTTTATAACTACTCATATTTTTCAATCAACCCTCGATAATCATATAGTTGTTAAGGAAGAATTTCACAATAATAAATTACAACAATTAATTGGAAATTCCACCTGAAAAGTGATTAAAGTGCTGTTGTTTACAACAAGTCATTAACTTTAATGTAAGTTTCGAAATTGCTTTGGGACGCGGCCATTCTACTTAAGAATTTCAATTGAATACTTAAATAATAAGCACTTTATTCAAAGTTCTAAGGCCACAGTACTGCGGTGCAGTACGATCATAGTCCTTACGACGAACGATATAAGTAATATAATAATAATAATAATACCTTAGACGCTATTAACACACATTGATCTAGCCCCAAACTAGGATTCCCTGTATCTTGGGTACTAGACAACGGTACACATACTTATATAGCTAAATATTATACTTTAATAGATAAACAACCATGACTAGGGTACAGACATCCATTCTCGTCAAACAAATATTTGCGCCCACTGGACTCAAACCCGGGACGATTAGCTTCATAGGCAGGGTCACTGCCGACTCGGCCATTCAGGTCGTCATATATATATATATACAGGGTGATTACGGGGTAGTGGAGCAAGAAAGAAGCATTTAACTTACTTTCTCCTAAGGATCACGATAGGATAGGACTAACAGTACACCAGCGACTTATTTTAGTCAGCAAAAAAAACTGCGATAATTCGAGAACATGGTCACCCTACTATTTTCCAAGAAAACTTATGTCAAGTGCATGGACTTAACAATCGTTGCAGAAAGGTTGTTATGCAACGGTTGCATTATTACTCATAAATTATTAAGTATTCTATCAGAGAGTTTGTTTTCTAAAAAGGTGTAATATTAAAAGTAGGGTGACCACGCATTTTGAGTCAATAATAATTTTTAAATAAAAATACGTAAATAACGAATCATCTTTGTTTCAATTAAAATAAATACAGGTAGCATCGCAATCATTTACTGAGTCAGAAAAAAATGGTTGGGATCACGACCCCGAAATCACCCTGTATATATGCAATCGACTTCACAATCAATAAGAACTGATTATGAAGGGCTTGTGTTTAAACGATCACCAAAAACGGACCTATTTTACTACCAATAAATTCGAAATGACTGCCAGAATGGATAAATGTCCACCAAATTGTGTTTGGATAAATGATCACCAAACTTCTTTTTATGTTTTGTGTACTTAAGTTTATGTTTTAAGTATTTTTTGTTGTTATTATATGTTCAACCTAACACGAAGGATAAAGGGGGCTTCGCTTCGCTCACCCCCTTTACCCTTCACCTAAGCTACCGCAGTATTTTGCCCAGATATTTTCTGCAACTTTTGTTGGTCATTTAAATCATTTTGGGTAGGAAAAAAATATTTTGGTGGTTATTATATTTGTTGCCTTTAAGAAGTTGATTGCATTTCTATATCTTTACGAATAGCTGTGGTGATGCGCACAACATAATATTGAATAACTAACCTAACGCGCACACAACTATGCCTCTGCTTCCCCGTATGGGAAAACGGGTGACGCCATGTCAGGTAATGTCTTAGAACTCATTACTTTACATTAAAGACTGCAGAGGGAATATGACTATAAATTAACTACATAGTTGCCCTGTGAGCTGCAGACCTCGCGCGAGTGACACTTCTTTTAATAACATATACAAACTTATGAATGCATCTGGTTACGTTCATGGAGTATGAAAGTAGCCGTACCAATAACTTTGTAAACGACATTTTGCGCTCTTACTCAATTTTGAACTCAAATTCAAGAAATCCAACGACACCTAATTTGTTAAGGTGATACGAAACAAATATATTTTTTTTTTCGAATCCATTTACTCCACTATAAAGTCATCTACAGATTTGATTTTTGGCTTAACGTTTATTGAGTATTTGATTAAGATTCTCACTGAAGGAAAAAGCGATTGGGTAAAATTTTCTCGATATAATTTTATTGGGAAAATACCTCTAAATTGTTTTATTTTTTCCTGCAATTCTGAAATCCTAACTTATTTCATTGCGGAATTGCATTCAAAATGTGGATATTATGAATTAGTAAACTCTCCTTTTATTTTTTTTTTCCAAAATAGCGTAGTTTATTTTTAAACAATGTTTATGTGGTTTGGCGCTACATTATGCCATTTTCCCCCGATTCCGTCCCCCTCACACTCGTGTCTTTCTGCCTGGAGTGACGGGGACCGTTGCACGGACGAGGTATCGACTTAAACTCCGTCAAGCTGGGCTGAAGCGGTTTTTGGAAATTGTTAAACCCCCACATCTCCGCTATGTATTTACATAAGTATTTATCTTTATGAAATATATCGTCGTCTATTACCTGTCACACAAGCCTTGCTGAGCCTATAGGTAGATTTTTATTTTAAGGCCAGAAATGTAAACAAACAACTGTCATGTTCTAGATCAAAACCGTTCACTTTGACATTCAAATTAAACTGTTTGTACTGGAAAATGACAGATGTTTGTTTACATTTCTGGCCTAAAATTAACAATCGTAGTATAGTTCGATGTGTGTAAGATTGTCCTCTACCATTTTATTATTATTTAGGAACGAAGCAATCGAATTTATGGCCGACTTGTTTATGATATTAACAACACTTTTTTGATAGGCGCTAAATACAGTATAGTAGTTATTATAGACCTGATGGTTTGACCGCGTAATTTGAACGTGTCTCAATCAAGTATTCATCTCACGCACCCATTCTGGGGCGTGGGGAGTCAGGGTCAGATCATCGGATCTCTTCCTGAAGAAGCGCCTCTGTCCACTCCTATGGACAGGTCATCGGGGGGCCCTCGCGGGCGGTGGAGCGTGAACGTGTTGTTTACCTGACGCCTGTTATGTTGACCCCTGAATGCTGCCTGGAGGGGGCTGCGGCGCTTGGGTTCAAGAGAGATGGATTCATGGGTGAGAGGAGAGAGGGTGACCTCGTTCACGCCACACCCTTGCGAAAACTGTATCTATGTTGAATTTAAACTGTTGTTAGCGGCTGTCTTATAGTGTGGTAGGTACCTGAAAGACGGCCTAGATAATAATAATAATAATAATTCCAAATGTCTTTATTACTTTAGATATTTACATATACTTACTTAGCAATCGTAATTTTTTGCCTCTTCTCTACATACCACTGTGGGAGAAGACGGGCGTAGAAACACCCACAGATTGATTTTTAGATCTCTTTTAAAAATTGCTTGTGCTTAACTAATACAAATTTTATACTTAATATCATTATATCATAATTAATAAGCAGGGATAAATAATACCTTGGACACTATTTACACACATTGATCTAGCCCTAAACTAGGATCCCTGTACCTTGGGTACTAGACAACGATACACATACTTATATCGATAAATATTATACTTAGATAGATAAAAAACCATGAGTAGGGTAGAAACATTGTTCATCAAACAAATATTTGCCCCCACCGGTACTCGAACCCGGGACCCTTGGCTTCATAGGCGCTGCCATACCGCATAGTTATAAATTAACCAAATGTTAATGAAGCTCTGACTTTACTATCAGCTTTGGGCTTTGTTGAACATAAAGAGATACTCGTTCTACTCTATTAATGGTCTTTTGACATTTCCTTATTGTGTACAAAATAAGCAACATTTTTCATTGGAACCGTCAAAAATTTGAGCTGTCAAAAATCCATTAATAGAGTGGACAAACTCACGCATATCGACGGAAAGATGACGTCAAATTGGAAAATGCTAAAAAAATGTCTAATTATCGAACCTGCTCACAAAAATTCACGAGAATTAGTTGAGAAATGTGGCCTGGAAAGGATAATATCCGGACACCTAGCCACAACTTCCTCCTTTTGCCAGCGAGTTTATTCTCAACCTTTCCCATTACCATGACCTGAAGAAGTTGGTACCGTTCGTGTCCAAGCACATGTCCCAAGTAACTTGTTTTATTTTTTATGGTTAAGGTGAGTTTTCTGGAATATTTGTCATGCCGCAGAACTTCTTGAGTTGGCTCTTTTAGGCTCGCATAGTTTTTCTGTACGTCAAATTTTCGTGTTCATCCTTAGATAAACAAAACAATGAGGGCTTTTCAATGACAGCTATCAGTTTAGTTAAAAATACTAGATAGCGCTTCAAGAAGAACAAATGTCATCATCATCACCATACGTTTTAAATCGTTATTAATCTGTCTGTGATAAACTTTGTTGCTACTTTTTACTACAGCTATTGAATCTTGAAGGTTATCGAAGTATTTTTACTTTGTTCATTACTTAAGTACGTGAATTATGTCTTTAGTCATGGCTAGCCTATGCATTGTGCATTTTTGTGCATTGATTACACTTTCTTTGATGGTTTGGTTTCTTTTGGTTTATTATTGCTCTACAAAATTAGGTAACACTCACCATGGGTATAGTTTGCCAGACAACAATGAACTCTTCAATTGCATCAAACAGCAGATCTGTCTTAGTCATAATGTAAAGAAAGACTGAATATTTTAAATCGAAACTTTCGGGAATGGTATTTTAATTACAAAAGTGATCTATCAGTGAAAATAATTATAATATTGCATTAGAAAAACATTCATGGGCTATCATACGGAGTAAAATTTGCCCTTTAGTGGGCTATCATACAGAGTAAAATTTGCCCTTTAGTGGGCTATCATACAGAGTAAAATTTGCCCTTTAGTGGGCTATCATACAGAGTAAAATTTGCCCTTTAGTGGGCTATCATATAGAGTAAAATTTGCCCTTTAGTGGGCTATCATACAGAGTAAAATTTGCCCTTTAGTGGGCTATCATACAGAGTAAAATTTGCCCTTTAGTGGGCTATCATACAGAGTAAAATTTGCCCTTTAGTGGGCTATCATATAGAGTAAAATTTGCCCTTTAGTGGGCTATCATACAGAGTAAAATTTGCCCTTTAGTGGGCTATCATATAGAGTAAAATTTGCCCTTTAGTGGGCTATCATACAGAGTAAAATTTGCCCTTTAGTGGGCTATCATATAGAGTAAAATTTGCCCTTTAGTGGGCTATCATACAGAGTAAAATTTGCCCTTTAGTGGGCTATCATACAGAGTAAAATTTGCCCTTTAGTGGGCTATCATACAGATTTAAATTTGCATAAAAACTTTGGCAAATTTATCAGCCACCACAGGTTATAATAATAATAATAATAATACCTAGGTAAATATTAACTGATGTTATTCGTAGATTTTCTTGTATTTTTTACATTTTATTGGATATATTAGGATAGCGGAAGATATCCCAAATTATTTCGGCCCAGAAATATCAGTAATACGTTTATTGCAGCGATTTTATAGTAATTTAGCTTTTACAAATGTCAAGAAATATCAATAATGGTGGGAAAAATTAATATCGATAAATTGTAAAGGAAGAAATAATAGTGCTTAATTGCAATGATGTGATCTATATTTATGAAACTTTTCCACAGAGTTACATTGATTTGTGAAATATGTCGTGTGATTAATTACCAACCTTTTAATTTTTAGATTTCCAAAACTATTGCTAAATGTATGAATGGCGGCCCGCAGATCCAGCTGGATGGCATCAACACGCGCGAATTCACAAGAAGGTTTTAGTTATATAGTTATAGTTTATCGCGGGCCACTTTTCCGAAACGCGACGTCTTAAATTTGGACGTGGGATGGGGGCACTACTCCTGCCAACCCAGCTCCTGTAGGAGCCTAGCAGACCCTTAATGTTGCCGACGACTTCCTGGAGCGACCTAGGCGTCCCAAGGTGTGTTGCCCGGTAGATGGCCACGCCGGAACATTCCAGCAGGACGTGGGTGGCTGTCTCCTCGACCTCCATGCAGGCTCTGCACAGGGGGCTGTCCGTGACACCTAGAGTGTGAAAGTGTTTATTTAGCAAAGCGTGTCCAGTTATCGCTCCGGATACCAAGCAAAGTTGTGGCCTCTTGAGCTTCTGAAGCTTACGCGACAATCCGGGTCTGTTCATCGGGAGGGCCTGTCTGGCTTGCTTGCAGGTATCCAAGGTTGACCAATAATGTTGGTGAGTTACCTTTGTGTGTTGTCGTAGGGTTTTCCTCAACCAGCTGAATGGCAATGGTATTATGGGTTCTGGTCCCTCCACCGTTCAAGAAGGTTTTACTGCATAATGATTTTACCAGCAATGAAAAAAATCGCAGACTAATATAAACTACTCTACCAAGACTAATCTCCCGTTCACATCTGTTATTAGAGTAAGAGCTCATTCACACGGTATACGACATTCACGATTCGTCAAAATATCCCATAGACATTATACTCGTATTTATGTCCACTTGTCTGTGGGTAGATAAAAAAAAGGCCCGCGATTTTGAACCTTTATGTATATTTATCTACACACGTATCATAAACCCTCTTTAGTGCGTTCAAAAACCGCACGTTACGATCAGCATTATGTTAAACTACTTGGTAAAAACTCGTTTTGTATCTGAAAAACTACACATTATGGTCATTATGTGTAGTTTTTCTACATATAATGACATTCAAATTTCGAACGCTGACGCCTGCCTGCGTGCCGTCCCTAGTTTGTCTGTGAAGTTGGTACTAACATTCAAATTTCGAACGCCGACGCCCACCTGCGTGAAGTTGGTACTACAGAACAAGCTAAACAATTGCAGAGCCACAATGCCGGTCAAACATGCGGTTCCTGAACACATCAAAGAGAGCTTATGATATGTGCAACTCTCGAGTGATATTATTATGAAACTCGCCTTCGGCTCGTTTCATAAACCCACTCTCGAGTTTTGATGCCCTCCATTATGCAGCAGTCACATAAACTACTATTATGGTTATAAAGTTCAAAACCTATGAAAAATGATCAATCAATCTGATGATGGCCACAGCTAAGTCTATAGGTCATATATTTGAAGTTTTTTTTTATTGTTATTGCTCGGTCTCTTTATAGCTAAGCTAGCTTAGGCGCTACCATCTAGTTTAACTGGCCCCTGCCTAGATTTTACTCACGCTGAAACGAAGCTCAGACAGCTGGCCACCCACCAAAAAGAAACCTGATTTCGTTTTCTTCATCCGAAAAAAGAGACGCAGAGGCGTGGCGGCGAGTCGGGTCGGAAACATCGAGTGAGTGAGTGCAAATCACGGCAGGGGAAGGTTTAGGGGTGGATGTGAGGGGTGCGTGGATCTCTTTGTTTGTTTGTTTGTTTGTTTTGTAGTCACGAACGAGTGTCTCACAGAACAATAATAGCAAGCTACACAGCTACATGTAGTAGATTTCAGACAAACAGTACAGTGCCTACATTTGGAGTGAAGTAGGTACCCAAAATACGTCGGAAATTATTTAGGCATTTAAAACGACAATTGCGCATCCTGCGTTCTCTTCCTGTTTCATACAGGCTCTTCCAAGTTTCTGTGACTTTGAGCGAGCGGTGACTCTTTTGAAAGAAACTTGGCGCAAACTGTAAGGTTAATGAGGGCGGGAGCGGGGAAGCACCTTGTGATAGAAACCATTTATAGCAAGAACTCGAAGACTCTCTGGAATAACTTAAAGCGCACTGTTCTTCCAGATTTACAGAAGCAGACTGACCTCCCGGCACAATTTGATGACCCTGACTTGATAAATCGTCATTTTCTTGATATTCCTGGGAAACAGGAAGTGACTTTATCTGACTTAACTTTTTTCTATTTAAAAGACATAATGACAAAACTTTCACTCTTTCTCCTACTACTGCTTCTGTCATCACACAACTCATTACGTCAATAAAAACCACAGCAAAAGGACTCGACTCAATTGATATTGAAATGTCACTTCTGACAATAACGAGAACTTTGAAGCTAATTAATTATTGAAGCTGCATCTAGGTAGTGTGTACATTATTATCTCAACTTTTATTTATGTTCATTTCTCTTTCGCCTGTCCCAATAATTTAGGTAGTTTAATATACCTTTTGTATGACGTTCTCGTGAGTCACAGACGGTGCTGGCTGAAAATCAGCACTGTAGGTGTCAGACACACTTCAGAATAATGCTGAGCCAGTGTCCGGTTCACTGCTGCAGACACACTTGTTTCATGTGTTATCTGTTTTTTTATTTTATTGTTTAAAGTGTGTGTTTGTGAATAAATGTATCTTTCTTTCTTTCTTTCTCACAATTTTTTTTTCTCTCAATGTTTTTTATTATAAAAAAATAAGATGGGGTATATAAAGTTATGCGTTTATTCAATGACACGTTGTTTTAATTAATGGTATGTGAATGTAAATTAATATTTAATTTGTAAAGACATTTGTTTATTGCTATATAATTGTTGATTTAATGATTTGTAATTTTTTATTGATTAGATTTTTATTTATTTATTTATAGATTTATAAATACCAGTCTTCTAAAATATCGAGAAACAAAGTAGGTAAATTAACTATCATTTTTATCGATAGTTGTACTTATATCGATACTTACGCTGATTGTCACTAAAATTGTACACGAAAAGAATCCTACCTGTCCTGACAAAACTATATTGGTTTCAGTAATACTAGTAAAACGGTCGGTCGGTATATTAACTTTTGTTCATGGAAAATAGCTATATTTCCTTCATTACTCTGAGTGTTGATCCCTCAGAACAGGGAAAAGTTTACCGTGAAATACGAGCGGTGACAACATGATCCATTTCTGACGGCAACCGTGCGAATGGTGCCCTTATTCATTGCCAACATTATAGCCTACACGCCGGTTTGGTGATCCATCAAAATGTAGGCCCAGACTGTCTCGGGATATCTGGAATATACATTAACTTCTCAAAAACTAAGGATAGTTGGGACGGTTCGCGGTTTTGTAACTTATGCCATGGTTCCATTTAAACCTATAACGGAAAAGTGGCGTTATCTAACGCCGTTGGGTGCCGTTGGTATTCAAGAGGTTAGGGTGCAAGTTCTTAGCCAACCGCAACTGCAAACGACGTGTCGCCGACGCGAGTGAGCGGGACAGCAAGCGTAGCTTTTACGCTCACTGTCTCGCTCAGTTGCGTCAGCGACACGTCGTCTGCTGGCACCTTATATCAAAAACTCATTGCAGATAGCGCTGGTTTACTTGGAGGCTGGCTGGCTGGTTTACATGGCTTGCTAAACTCATTTGAGGTTAATTTTGCTGACGTGTTTTGGAACCTAACCTCAGATTAACTCTTTGCCTCAAACTACTCCAGCGCTACCAAGCGGGAGCTAACGCGGTCGGAGTTAAATAGTACAGTAGTATTTTTTAATTATGATCGTATATTTGGACTAGTTGGGCGCAGAAGGTTGCTGATGACCAAGTAAAACCTCCACAAAGTCTTCGGTGAATCCTCTGCGCCCTACTTATGTGTAGGGATTGTATGTCTGGATTTTTGTAAAAATACGCCAGCGTCCAACTTTAGACATCACACAAACAATACCCACTTCTAACGTACATTTCTCTTTTCAGGCCCTGCGACAAAATGGAAACGCCGCTCTACAATATCCGCCCGCCCGCCCTGGCCTCAATGGAGAACCCAACCTGACTCCAAAATGTGAATCATGAAAGAAAATCTCGAAATCGAGCTCAACGACATCTTCCTCTTCCCCATCAACCTTACGGACTCCACTTCGATGTATCTCACCGACGCTTATTTGAACAAGAGCTTGGGAATTAACGACACGACCAACGATTTTGTGTATTCAAACCAATTCGAGGATGGCCCGATCATCATATTCGTCGTGGTGCTCAAATGCGTCACCATGCTTTTCATCATTCTGGCAGCCATCTTTGGGAATCTCCTAGTGATCGTCTCAGTGATGAGGCACAGGAAACTGAGAGTGATAACCAACTACTTTGTAGTATCATTGGCGTTAGCTGATATGCTGGTTGCGATATGGGCAATGTGTTTCAACTTCAGCGTGGAGATTACAAACGGTAAATGGCTGTTCGGATACTTCATGTGTGATGTGTGGAACTCTTTGGATGTGTATTTCTCTTCGGCATCAATACTCCACCTTTGCTGTATCAGTGTGGACCGATACTACGCCATAGTGCAACCACTGGACTACCCTTTGATAATGACTATGGGAAGACTTGGAATAATGCTGGCTGTGGTCTGGTGTAGTCCAGCATTAGTGTCTTTCTTGCCCATTTTCATGGGTTGGTACACAACAGAGGAACATTTAGACTTTAGGAAAAGACATCCAAAAGTGTGCAGTTTTACTGTGAATAAAGTGTATGCGGTGATTTCCAGTAGTGTTAGTTTTTGGATTCCCGGTGTTATAATGCTGTATATGTACTTTAGGATTTATAAGGAGGCGGATCGGCAAGAGAGGATGTTGTACAGGTGAGCTTATATTATTATTGTTGTTTTCATCATCATCATCTTGTCCTATTACTCCTCCATTCGTTCCCATTTCCATTTGTTCCGATCTTGGGCCATCTGCTCTAGCTCCGTTGAACGTCACCACGTTGTTTTGGGGCGACCTTTCTTCCGTTTTAATTTACGTAAAACTCAAAATGTAGTTAAGAATATATTAGTATTATACTTTACTTTACTTAAAGTAACTGGCCAGTGATGGGCCCAACTGTGCCGCCCCATTACGGAAAAGGATGTTTTTTAATTAAGTTTTTTAATTAACCTTACGGCCTTACTGGTTTCACTCTACATTCTGTTGTTTTTTAAAGTTACGCCCGACTCAGGGAAGAGAGTTACTTATCGCTTGTAACTAACAATTCGTTTTATTTGTCCGTCGCATAATTTTGATTCTTTGATCTCAATTATTTCATGTTCAAAAGAGAAATTACAAGATATGTTCCAATAAAATTATTGTATTTTATTAATATTTGGTATGCATTATTATTGTATTAATTTTCATTGTGTCCCCATGAGTCACGTCCGAAGGAAGTCATTGATGCTGTAGTAAGCTTCATGTAACAAGTGTTTTTTTAGTTGGGTTGAGTGTTTTTTTAGCATCCATAATGGCGGATTTAATTTCTGATGTTGTAGAGTTATATATTTTAGGAGCCATCACTCGCAGACACCTGGCTGGTTTCACAAGTCTCGTCGCAGGTATGTATAGATTATATCTTGTCCGTGTCCCCACACTATGGCGGTCAGAGTTTCTCGGAAACATACACAGATTGCGTCTGGCATACCTCAATTATGTATATATGTCGCTGTTAGTTGGTTAAATCAAACACTTAACTAACTCTCTAGACCGTTAATTGAATGCCGACGTTTAACCAAATCATAACCTAGCATTTTGATTAAAATAAAGCATCGTCGTTAAGTTTCATACTAGGACTGAAAAAGAGTTTTGTGTATATGGTATGTAGTATGTATTGAACTCTGTACGTAGGTTAAGTAATGCCCTCCATTATGTAGCAGTCACATAAACCACTATTTAAAAGCGTGTGCTTTTGGTCGCAATCCACTTAAAGGCTGGTTGGAATTTGTATTTTGACTATAAAGCAATTCATTACAGAATTGTCTAGTTCTCGTAAATGAACAAAACTTGTAAGTTCGACAGCGTAATTAATTATACGTTTTTCCTATTAAATATTTAATTAAGCGGTACTTACTAATGAATGAAAACCCCGGAACACAATAATCACAAAACATAACAAGCACAGGGTGTTCACCAACCCACCATTAGGGTTGCGGAAACAATGACAAACACCCGGGAAGCGTCAGTTAGATGTAATGCCGGTCATTTCTACAGAACCCTCATTACTGAAATGCTGAGGATAATGTGCTAAGAGGTTTATTTGGTACAGCCAGTGCCACGTTTCCTGGCCTCTGTGCCAGCTGCTATCTCTCTCTATCTCTATCGACTACATAATGAAATAGCCAACAATGGTTGAATATGAACTTTAATTGTGAAAAACACTGCGGTAGCTTAGGCGAAGACTAAAAGGGGGCGAGTGCAGCGACGCCCCCGAATAGTCTTCCTGTTAGTTCGACATGTATAACACAAATAACACTATGTAGTACTTTGATTAACAATGTATACATATACCCTTTTCTCCCACCTCTGCCAATCAACCAAAATCACCCATTATTATCCAAGCTTACTCCTGCTCTGATCCTCTATTGTGTAAATGCCCCTCCATAGACCGTGCAGACATAATTAAATACCTAGGGACACAATAGATAAACACCTTAATTTTAAAACCCATATTGATATGCTTACATCTAGACTAAGGAAATGAATGTACGTTTTTAAATCTATTCGTCACACTGCTCCCCCAGAGGTTATAAAAACAATGTATCTTGCCTTAACCCAATCAATCATTACATACTGTATACCGTGTTGGGGTGGTGCAACAAAAACACACCTCAAACCACTAGAAGTGGCTCAACGCGGTGTGCTGAAGGTAGCCAATAAACTTCCTATCCTCTACCCTACTACTAAATTGTACAGTGATTGTGACGTCCTAACTGTCAAACAACTATTTATATACTATTCCGTGATTCACCAACACATCAATACGCCCTTCTATGAAACCTCCAAACGTCGCAGACTTAATTTGCATTACCCCCTTGCCGAATCTTAGTTTCACAAAAAGGCATCAGTTCTATCTTGGCGCAAAACTATATAATAAATCAAATGACAAACATTTCATATTTAACAAACCCACATATGAATGTAAAAGGAAAGTGTCTACACTACTCAAAATTTTTACGTATGATGAAACAGAAAATTTTATAGTATAATTCACACATTCACATAAACACACCCTAACACACACACACACCCTCTCACACACACACACACACACACACACACACACACACACACACACACACACACTCACCCACTCACTTACTCACCCTCTAACAGAGGCATGCAGCATGTTAGTTATTAAATTGTATCTTGTCTCCTTCCCTCTGAGGGAGAACATTGCTCAACATTGTTAAACTTATTGTATTTTATTTATTTTTTACTTGTGTTACTGCCTAAAACATGACGCCACCGAATCACTATGTATGATCCTCGTAAGAGGCACGGGCCTACTTACTCATAAATACAGGCTCCCTGTGAGCCTTGTTATGATAAGTAGTCATCTAAACCATATTATCATGTCATTGTTTTTTATCTTGAATAAAGATTATTATTATTATTATTATTATATTTTTATGAATTTTTCATTTCACTCTTGTAATAAAGAGGTTCTGATACACGGGCTTACGCCAAGTGCTTATCTACTAAAGATCACGGTCCTTGCCCATGAATTTCCGTACAATTCTACATGTATTTAGTATTGTTGCTTTTTGAAGAAGTATGTGTGTGGATCTGGGTATATTTAGTGTTTTGAGACTAGTGTGTAATGTGTATGGGATGACTCCTGTGGATGAGATGACTATTGGGATGGTTTTGACAGATTGTACCTGCCATTGTGTTTTAATTTCAATGGCAAGGTCTGTGTATTTTGTGTTTTTTTCTGTAAACGTTGTGGCAAGGTTGTGTGTATTTGGTATGGCTATATCTATGAGAAATACTGTTTTGTTTTGTTTATCGTGGAGAGTTATGTCAGGCCTGTTGAAATGAATAGTTTTGTCTGTAATTATAGTTCTGTCCCAGTAGAGTTTAAAGTCTGTTGATTCTAAAACTGTTTGAGGTGTGTATTTATAGTAGGCAGTTTTTTGTGCAATCAATTTGTATCTGAATGCGAGGTGTTGGTGTATGATGGCTGCAACTTGGTCGTGGCGATGTTTATAATCTGATTGTGCGAGTGATCTGCAGGCTCCTGTGATATGCTGTATTGTTTCTGAACTATTTTAGCACTGTCTGCACATGTCGCTTGCCATTGTGCGGTCGTGTATGATATGTTTTCTGTAGTTACGAGTATCTATAACCTGGTCCTGTATGGCTAACATAAATCCCTCCGTTTCCGGGAACAGCTCGCCTTTCTTAAGCCACGCGTTCGACGCAGTTTTGTCGACGTTAGGGTTGGCTAAGTCTAAGCGGTGTCTGCCGTGGAGGGATTTTCGTGTCCAGATGTCGATTTTCTGTTGCGGTTTGATGATAGTTTCATTTATCTGAGCTTGATGGTCTTGTAGGTTAAGTGGAGTATGTTTAAAGTCGAAATGAGCGACGGCATTGTGCAGGGTTGAGTGCGATGATTTAGCGTGAAAGAACCTTCTTAGTGTGGTGATTTGTTTGTTGTGTAAATTTTTTAAGTCTATTATTCCCCTTCCTCCTTCAATTTTAGGTAGTGTGAGTCTTTGTATGCAAGAGCGAGGATGGTGTTTTCTGTATTTAGTCATAAGTGTGTTGATGGTGCGTTGGTGTTTTATTAAGTCTGATTGGGACCAGTTGATTATACCGAATGAATATGTGAGGATTGGGATGGCGTATGTGTTTAATGCTTTGACGGTATTTCGAGCGTTCAACTGTGTTTTAAGTATGCTATGTATCCGTTTCCTAAACTTCTGTGTGATTGTTTTTTTTGTCTCCCTTTGATGTATCTGTTGCGTTTGATAGTAACCTAAGTATTTATATCCTATCTCGTTATCCACTGGATCTATTTGATCTCCGTTCTCTAATATGTATGTATGCTCTCAACTTTTCCTCTATGAACTGATTGTATTTTGCACTTATCTATTCCGAACTCCATCTGTATGTCATTAGAAAACTGTTGTGTTAGATCTGCAAGTTTATGTATTTCTGTTAAGTTACTTCCATAAAGTTTTATATCGTCCATATATAGTAAATGTGATAATGTGTGGTGTGTGTCATCAAACTTTATTTGGAATCCTTTTTTTGTGTTATTGAGTAGATTTGATAGTGGATTGAGTGCCAGGCAAAACCAGAGGGGACTCAGTGAATCGCCCTGGAAGATTCCTCTGCGAATGAAGATTTTGTCAGTCTGTATTGTATTGTTATCATTGTATAACTTAAGAATAGTGTTCCAGGTCTGCATGGTTGTTAATAGATATGAGATGATAGTGGGGTGAACTTTATAGTGTTGTAATACGTAGATAAGCCATGTGTGCGGTACAGAGTCAAAGGCCTTCTTATAGTCAATAAACATAGTGTTAATGTTTCTTTTTTCACGAAGAGCTTGTTTAGATGCGACCGCATCGATGATAAGTTGCTCCTTGCATCCCTGACTGAATTTGCGGCATCCTTTTTGTTGTTCAGCTAGTAACTGGTTGGTGTTTACGTGTTTGTATATGAGTTGACTAAGAATGCTGTTATTATTTTGTATATGTTTTGGAGACAAGTTATGGGTCGATATTTAGCTGGGTTTATGGTATCTGTGAGGTCTTTAGGTAGCATATAGGTAGTTCCTTGTGTAATGTAATATGGCATGTGCTCCGGATTTTGTTTAAAATTGTTTATCTGTAATAATAATATTGGGTGGGTGATTGTGAGTTTTTTGTACCAGTAATTATGAATTTTATCAGAACCGGTGGCCTTCCAGTTATGTGTCTTAGCTATTACTGAAATCAGAGTATCTATAGTGATACCATCGAATTCCATACCTGGAACATTTTTGAGAGCATGCTGGTCATCTGAGATCCATTTGCTATTATTGTGTGTTACTGGCTTTGACCATATGTTTGACCAGAAGCCATGTAATGCTTCTGGTGTAGGTGCTTCTTGTGATTGTGTGGGGCGGTTTGAGTTTTCGGTGAGCAACGATCTATAAAACTGTTTTTCATTTGTGTAGAAAGTCTTGTTTTGTGTTTTTCTAAGAGTTGTCAGTTTGTAACGGCGTAGACGACCTGCTAATGCATTTAGCTTTTGTTTTAGAGTGTCTAAAAATTGAGAAGGGTCTGTGTTATCTGGTTCGTA